>JAHHZJ010008772.1:0-20433 GCA_021437245.1 Aegilops speltoides
GTAACCAGGCCGGGGGCTCTGCGGTGTACTGGTAGGTACCTCGGTAACCCAACTTGTGCCTGGCGATGCAACTCCGTGGTGGATCCCAAATAACGCGGAGACCATTCTGCTCCATACCAAGCCCTTCAAGAACAAAGTGTACAAACGAGAAGGTTAAGACCCGGCAAGAGGAGCTTGCGGGAAGGCCGTTCAGGCTCAAGACTATATCACTCATGCAAGTCCACTGGCGAGAGGAGCTCGTCGGAGGAGACTGAAGAATCACATCACAAAAGACACGCCTCGGCGCTATCGCGTCGGCGAGGCCAAGGGGCGACAAGACTACAAGCCGACAAGCTCCGGGCGGCAAGATCAAGACCCGGCAAGGTACTTGCCGAGGCTCGATGCGTGCCGCACTCAGCTCATCTGACCGTCGCCTTGAGCCCTCTCCGAGGCCGTGGCGGATGGCTGTCTGAGAGGTGCGGTGGCACTCCGGTGGTGGCTTCATCGCCCGTGGCAGGAACGCATAAGGCGGGGAGCTTTTTGGCGGCGGCGATGGGCATTAAATGCTCTTGTCCCCTCTGTCAAAAGTAGGTAGAATCCTTTGTTCAAGCCTTTGGCTGCCTTTGTTTCGCCTTGTTCAACTACCTCTTTTACATTTTACCCCTCTACCCTACGTTGACACACTGTCGGTGACCCTTGCCCCTAAGGAGGCCCATGCCCGCAGCGTGGGGAGGTTCGAACCACTTAGCGACTCTAGCACTGGTTCGTGGTTCCACCACCCACCACTCCACCATTATTCATTCTTGAGCAAGATCAAATACAACTACAAAGCAGGTAGGGTTTCACAGCGACCATCGGCATGACGGTAGGTAAAAATCCCAGCGCATCGCCTCGTCTGCTCTCCAGCGCATCCTCCGCCCTCGTACCGAGGAACACCAGAAGGGCGTCCCGGCCCCATAGGTGTAAATCTCCCATCGCACTTGACATATATGTTTACTAGCTGCTTGATATTTGTGCGAGACGAGGAGATGTACGCCCGTTGCTATTGGAAAACAAATAAAGTGTCATAATTTTGGTTGAAGCGCACAAGAGAATAGTATAGTCAGCTGCATGCGGTGCCATTTGAAAAATAGACACAAAGATTGGATAGTCACTTCATGAATTTGTGAGAAAAGTAATACCGTACTATTCTTGGCCACACTTGGTGCTTCATTGCTTTGAATGCGATTATACAATGGGCATCATTTTCCCTAAGTTAAGTTTGTATTCGAAAATAGTCTCATGGTTGTGATCGAGAAGACCAAATCATATTACAGTGGATGTTCCTCCATCATGTGTGGTTCATTCTCATGGTTCCAGCTGTTGGTGAATCCACTTACGTTTGCAAGAGGAATTGTAGACTTCACAAACAAATTTGTCTTTAAGGTCTGCATCTTGAATGTTGGCCAAGAAGCATCCATGTTAGTAGGAAGAAACAGATGTTTTTCTAGATCTTTGCTTTTGGAGCTACATATTTGTATATGATCATGAATCATTGAGATGCATTAACATATTGATCTTATGTATGGGAATCATACTAGTTAGTTTTAGTTGACATAAGATCGAAGTGGTTGATCTTTGCTTTTGGAGCTACATATTTGTATATGATCCGTGAATCATTGAGATGCATCAGCGATTACTTATTCTGTTAGCTCGGTGTTTACAAATTCTTGATCGATCACTAGCTAACCTACAAATCGCACACAGCAGTTTTATTTGCGCGCCAAAGATGCAAAGTGGCAGTTTTTGAATAAAAATGCCTACCTTTGAAGAAACTAACAAGCTACACTATCGATCCTACGGATAAAAATACCTACCTCACGAAGAAAGCGACAAGCTACACTATCGATCCTACATGGATAAATAGCGTATCACGCACGTACTACCTCCTTTCCGGTTTTACGGGGCCCAATTCAAGAAAGCGACCTACTTTCGATCCTACCACGAATAAATAGCGGATCCGCAGTACGTACTATTACCTCCTTTGCGGTTTGCGGGCTTAATTCAAACCTCTCACCAGCCAAAGTCTTGCCTCCGTCCGGGTTTATTAGTCCCGTGAGCAAAGCGGCAAGACCAAGTCATGGCAATAATTAACGGCATGCTGAAGTTTAAGCCTAATTAATTCCTAGTGATTTAAGTGGCTGCATCGTATACCTCAGACGCGACTTCGTTGCATCTTGCCGCGTCTTGCCTACGGCGATTAAAGTGCTGCATGCGGCCGGCCGTAATTAAGGTAGCTAAGCGATCTCGAAAAAAGAATCGCTTTAATTGTTGCGGGCTTTTTAAATCCATGAAATCATTATTGACAAGGGGAGATGATTGAGTGCACTTCGTTTGACGCCATCTTAGGCGTGCGACCCGAGCGGGGCGGGGCGGCTTACGATCATAATTCCAGTTTCCCTAGTTTTCCACAGCATTTGGCGCGCTAAGCCATTATGCATTGAATTCCGATGGTTGTCGGCGCTACCTTCCCCTATAAGTATTGTTTCCGGCATTCTCCAGTGCCACCATGACCCAACTTCGCCATATCCTCATAAGCCCCCCACCCGTCGGCGTCGCTCGCCATCGCCATGCCCCGCCCATCCCGCTGATGGCGTATAGGAAGCGATCGCGCCGCGAACTAGTGTTTGGTTTTTCACGGAAGGCGAGATGGAGAGAGGCATTCTATCTGTCTTTAGATGGCAATCGAGCGGTCGAGGAGTTGTTGGGGCGACGCATGGCGGAGGTAGGAGTTGTTGGGCGCGACACTTTGGCGGAGAGCGGCGTATCACCGATTCTTGCCCGGACGGTAGACATGGAGCAACAGCGCCCGATGCTCTGAGTCATGATGAAGCGCCCATAAGCTGGGCGACTACGTGGAGGCGGCGCCCAACAAATAGCCACAGAGGCTGTCGGACCTGCTTACGCAGCGTTAACGCGGCCGATTTTACTACCAGCTCATCAAGTGGGTTTCAAAACCTTGGAAGCGAACTTCGGTGGACCACGCCGACATGGGAAGAACGCAGCGGTGTGCAAACAGCAGCGCCCTATCGCACTTCTGGCAAGTCCGGGCGGCGCGGGGCGCCCGGTGCCGGCGTTTAGTGTGTGCGTAGGCATCGTCAGATTAGCTAAGTAAGTTAGTTAGTACTTGTCTGAGTGGGAGTAGATAGTTAACTTGGCTATGATGGTTGTCAACATGGAATTCGATAGTCTATATATGGATCAGGACACATTTACTTTGCTCTGCGAATGTTGAACTTCCCGTTTGAGCGTATGGAATGAGGCATTATTTTTTTTAAATGGGTTGTATTTGTCCTCCACGGGTTTAGAGGCTGACTTGTGGGCCTAGCAAGTTGGCCTTATACACAAGCAGGAGATGATTATGCGTGGAGAGGATGGCAATGAGGGACATGCCAAGGTCATGGCAGTCAACAAGCAAGTGCCTCCTTATTTCAAGCCAATAAAAATGGCTCCTCTAGTGGATTCGACATCTGGGTCCCATGCCATTGTCAGCGTAGTCAATAAGCAGGAGGATTACTGTGGCGGGTGACACGAGGGACCCGACCTTCGCCAGTTATTTTTTGTTTTGGGTTAATTTGATAAATGCCTCCAGAAATGCCTTTGCAATTTCAAACTTTGAAAATGCCATTTCATGCCATTTCTAGTGGCATTTTGAAGTCTAAGTGGCGTTTTTCAAAGTTTACCAAACTCAGTGATAGCGTTTTCAAAGTTTGCAAAGAATGCGATGGCATTTTTCAAAGTTTGGAAATTACGGTGGCATTTTGTTGAATTGCCATAATTGGAGTGGCATTTATCTAAAATGTTATTGAGTCAGCTGGGCTGTCAGGACACTTTCGGCTGTCTAGGTGTACCACGGACCAGCCCGGGCTATCTAGCCGGGACACTTTCTCGGGCTGGTGGGCTGAGCGAGGGAAGGCTTCATTGGTGGCGAGAAAATAGCCCTTTTCTTTTATGTTTACCACAAGAAAGGATTTTTAAATTGCATTGACCAGCCCGAAATTTGGTTTTTCTCTTTTGAAAATGGCTAGCCTAGTAAACTTTTTGTGATTTGTCAAAGTAAGTCACTTTGCTGCACTTCCTCTCGGGCTGTTGAACTCCTTTGAAGGAAATATGCCCTAGAGGCAATAATAAAGTTATTATTTATTTCCTTATTTCATGATAAATGTTTATCATTCATGCTAGAATTGTATTAACGGAAACATGATACATGTGTGAATGCATAGACAAACAAGATGTCACTAGTATGCCTCTACTAGACTAGCTTGTTAATCAAAGATGGTTATGTTTCCTAACCATGAACAAGGAGTTGTTATTTGATTAACAAGGTCACATCATTAGTAGAATGATCGATTGACATGACCCATTCCATTAGCTTAGCACACGATCGTTTAGTATGTTGCTCTGCTTTTATCCATGACATATACATGTTCTGTAACTATGAGATTATGCAACTCCGTTTACGGAGGAACACTTTGGGTGCTACCAAGCGTCTGGCGTATGGCTGGGTGATTATAAAGAAGTACTAGGTGTCTCCAAAGGCGAGATGTTGGGTTGGCGTATTTGAGATTAGGTTTTGTCACTCCGATTGTGGGAGAGGTATCTCTGGGCCCTCTCGGTAATACACATCACTGAAGCCTTGCAAGCATTACAACTAATGAGTTAGTTGTGAGATGATGTATTACGGAGCGAGTAAAGAGACTTGCGATGCGAGATTGAACTAGGTATTGGATACCGACGATCGAATCTCGGGCAAGTAACATACCGATGACAAAGGGAACAACGTATGTTGTTATGCGGTCGACCGATAAAGATCTTCGTAGAATATGTAGGAACCAATATGGGCATCAGGTCCGCTGTTGGTTATTGACGGAGGCGTGTCTCGGTCATGTCTACATTGTTCTCGAACCGTAGGGTCCATGCAGCAAGGTTTCGATGGCGGTTATTATGAGTTTATGTATTTTGATGTACGAAGAAGTTGAGTCCGGATGTGATCACGGACATGACGAGGAGTCTCGAAATGGTCGAGACATAAAGATTGATATATTGGAAGCCTATATTTGGAGTTGGAATGGTTCGGGTGAAATCGGGAATTCTGAGATGCAGGGAGGTTCGGAACCCCGGGAACTAAATGGGCCTTAGTGGGCCTCGAGGGGAAGAGGAGGGGCGGCCGGGGCAGGCGCGCCCCTCCCCTAGTCCGAATAGGACAAGGAGGCGGCGCCCCCTTCTTCCCTCCCCAATCCTACTCCAACTAGGAAGGGGAGTCCTACTCGGTGGGAGTAGGACTCCTCGGCAGCGCCTCCTCTGGGCGGCCGCCCTCCCCTCCCTCCTTTATATCTGAGGCAGGGGGCACCCTAGAACACACAAGTTTGATCTCGGATCGTTCCTTAGCCGTGTCGGTGCCCCCTCCACCATATTCCACCTCGGTCATATCGTCATGAAGCTTAAGCGAAGCCTGCTTGATAGAACATCAAGATCGTCCTGCGCCGTCGTCTTGTGGAACTCTCCTCGACACTCGGCTGGATCGGATCTGAGGGCGTCATCGAGCTGTCGTGTGTCAAGAACTCGGGGCGCCGAATGCTTGGCGCGGGATCGGTCGGATCGCGAGGAGAGCGTCGACTACTTCCTCTACGTTGTGATCGCTTCGCTTGGTCTCTGAGAGTGCGTAGACAACACTCTCCCTCTCGTTGCTATGCATCACCATGATCTTGCGTGTGCGTAGGAAATTTTTGAAATTACTCGTTCCCCAGCAGTGGCATCGAGCCTAGGTTTTTATGGTTTGATGTTTTGCAGAGTAGAACACAAGTGAGTTGTGGGCGATACAAGTCATACTACCTACCAGCATGTCATACTTTGGTTCAGCGGTATTGTGAGATGAAGCGGCCGGACCGACATTACAGCGTGCGCTTCTGCGAGACTGGTTTCACCGCCACGAGCACTCGTTGCTTAAAGGTGGTGGTGGGTGTCTGTCTCTCTCACTTTAGTTGAACCGAGTGTGGCTCGCCGGTCCTTGAGAAGGTTAAAGCGGAGTCTATTTGTGAAATATCGTTGTGGTTTTGATCGTGGGTGAGATTGGTTCTTGCTTAAGCCCGTAGCAGCCACGTAAAATTTGCAACAACAAAGTAGAGGGCGTCTAACTTGTTTTTGCAGGGCATGTTGTGATGTGATATGGTCAAGGCGTGATGCTATATTTTATTGTATGAGATGATCATGTTTTGTAACGAAGTTATCGGCAATGGCTGGAGCCATATGGTTGTCGCTTTATTGTATGCAATGCAATGCATACTGTAATGCTTTACTTTATCACTAAGCGGTAGCGATAGTCGTAGAAGCATAAGTTTGGCGAGGCGACAACGATGCTACGATGGAGATCAAGGTGTCGCGCGGTGGCGATGGTGATCATGGTGGTGCTGCGGAGATGGAGATCATGAAGCACAAGATGATGATGACCATATCATATCACTTATATTGATTTGCATGTGATGTTTATCCTTTATGCATCTTATCTTGCTTTGATTGGCGGTAGCATTATAAGATGATCTCTCACTAAATTATCAAGAAGTGTTCTCCCAGTATGCACCGTTGCCAAAGTTAAATCGTGCCCGGACACCGCGTGATGATCGGGTGTGATAAGCTCTCGTCCATCTACAGCGGGTGCAAGCCAGTTTTGCACCGCGAGAATACTCGGGTTATACTTGGCGAGCCTAGCATATGCGAGATATGGCCTCGGAACACGGAGACCGAAAGGTCGGCGTGAATCATATAGTAGATATGATCAACATAAGATGTTCACCATTGAAAACTACTCCATTTCACGTGATGATCGGTTATGGTTTAGTTGATTTGGATCACGTGATCACTTAGATGACTAGAGATGTCTTTCTAAGTGGGAGTTCTTAAGTAATATGATTAATTGAACTTAAATTTATCATGAACTTAGTACTGATAGTATCTTGCTTGTTTATGTTTGATTGTAGATAGATGGCTCGTCTTTGTTGTTCCGTTGAATTTTAATCGTTCCTTGAAAGCAAAGTTGAAAGATGATGGTAGCAATTACGGATTGGGTCCGTAACTTTGAGATTATCCTCATTCTGCCTGAGAAGAGTTCGTCTGGATGCACGCTGGGTGCGAACTCTTCTTGAGCAACACGGATGTTATGAGCGTCTGGCGAGCAAAGTGATGACTACTCTATAGTTCGATGTGCCATGCTTTACGGCTTAGAACCGGGACTTCAACGGCGTTTTGAGCGTCATGGAGCATATGAGATGTTCGAGGAGTTGAAGTTAATATTCAACAGAATGCGGATTGAGAGATATGAAGTCTCCAATAAGTTCTATAGCTGCAAGATGGAGGAGAATAGTTACATTAGTGAGCACATACTCAGAATGTGCAGGTACTACAATCACTTGACACAATTGGGAGTTAATCTTCCGGATGATTGTGTCATTGTGAAATTCTTCAATCACTGCCACCAAGCTACAAAGGCTTCGTGATGAACTATAATATGCAAGGGTTAGTAAAGACTATACAGGCTCTTACATGATGCTAAAGGCTGCGGAGGTAGAAATCAGAAGGAGCATCAAGTGTTGATGGTCAATAAGACCACTAGTTTCAAGAAGAAAGGCAAAGGGAAGAAGAAGGGAACTTCAAGAAGAACAGCAAGCAAGTTCTTTGCTCGGAGAAAAACCCAAGTCGGACCTAAGCACTGGCCGAGTGCTTCTCTTGCAAGCAGGTAGTCCTTTGGGCGGAACTGCCCCAAGTATTTGGCGGATAAGAAGGATGGCAAGGTGAACAAAGGTATATGTGATATACATGTTATTGATGTGTACCTTACTAGAGCTCATGATAGCTTTGGGTATTTGATCTGGTTACATTGCTAATATTTGCAACTTCGAAGCAGGGACTACGGATTAGCGAACAACGGCAAGGGCGAGGTGACGATCTTGGCGTGGGAAATGGTTCCAAAGTCGATGTGATCGCGATCGACACGCTACCTCTACATCTACCTTGGGATTAGTTTTAGACCTAAATAATTGTTATTTGGTGCTGCGTTGAGCATGAACATTATATCTGGATCTTGTTTGATGCGAGGCGGTTATTCATTAAATCGAGAGAATAATGGTTGTTCTATTTATATGAGTAATATCTTTTATGGTCATGCACCCTTGAAGAGTGGTCTATTTTGATGAATCTCGATAGTAGTGATACACATATTCATAATGTTGAAACCAAAAGATCAGAGTTGATAATGATAGTGCAACTTATTTGTGTACTTGCCGTTTAGGTCATATCGATTGTAAAGCGCATGAAGAAACTCCATCTTGATGGACTTTTGGAGTCACTTGATTATGAATCACTTGGCACTTGCGAACCGTGCCTCATGGGCAAGATGACTAGAACCCGTTCTCGGTACTATGGAGAGAGCAACAGATTTGTTGGAAATCATACATCGGATGTATGTGGTCCGATGAATGTTGAGGCTCGTGGCGGATATCGTTATTTTCTCACCTTCACGGATGACTTAAGCGAGATATGGGTATATCTACTTAATGAAACATAAGTCTGAAACATTTGAAAAGTTCAAAGAATTTGAGTGAAGTTGAAAATCATCGTAACAAGAAAATTAAATTTCTACGATCGATCGTGGAGGTGAATATTTGAGTTCTGAGTTTGGTCTACATTTGAAACAATGCGGAATAGTTTAGCAACTCCATACCGGAACACCACAGCGTAATGGTGTGTCGAGCGTCGTGTCGTACTTTACTAGATATGGTGCGATCTATGATGTCTCTTCTGATTTACCGCTATCGTTTTGGGGTTATGCTCTAGAGGCGGCGCATTCACCTGAATAGAACACCGTCGAAATCCGTTGAGGCGACACCTTATGAACTATGGTTTGGCAAGAAACCAAAGTTGTCGTTTCTTAAAGTTTGGGGATCACGATGCTTATGTGAAAAAGCTTCAACTGATAAGCTCGAACCCAAATCGAATGTGTCTTCATAGGATACCCAAAGGAGCAGTTGGGTACACCTTCTATCACAGATCCGAAGGCAAGACATTCGTTGCTAAGAATGGATCCTTTCTAGAAGGAGTTTCTCTCGAAAGAAGTGAGTGGGAGGAAAGTAGAACTTGATGAGGTAATTGTACCTTCTCCCTTACTTGAAAGTAGTTAAATCGCGAAACGGTTTACGAGACACCTACACCAAGTAGTGAGGAAGTTGATGATGTTGATCATGAAACTTGAGATCAAGTTACTCTGAGAACCTCGTAGATCAACGAGTAAGATCCGCACGAGTGATGCGGTAATCCTGTTACGGAAATCATGCTACTAGATCATGATGAACCTCGAACTATGAAGAAGCGATGGTGAGCCAGATTCATAAAATGGCTTGAGGCCATGAAATGCGAGATGGGATCCATGTATGAAAACAAAGTATGGACTTTGGTTGACTTGCCGAGGTAGGCAAGCAATAGAAAACAAGTGGATCTTCAAGAAGAAGGCGGCAGCGGTAATATTCTTGTCTACAAAGCTCGACTTATGCAAAGGGTTTCGACAAGTTCAAGGGATTGACTACGATGAGACCTTCTCACCCGTGGCGATGCTTAAGTCTGTCCGAATCATGTTAGCAATTGCGCATTTTATGATTATGAAATTTGGCAAATGGATGTAAAGCGCATTCTGAATGGATTTACGGAAGAAGAGTTGTATATGATGCAACGAGAAGGTTTTATCGATCCAAAGGAGCTAACAAAGTGTGCAAGCTCAGCGATCCATTTATGGACTGGTGCAAGCATCTCGGAGTTGGAATAAGCGCTTTGATAGTGTGATCAAAGCATTTGGGTTTATCTGAGACTTTTGGGAAGCTTTGTATTTACAAGAAAGTGAGTGGGAGCTCTGTAGCATTTACGATATTATATGTAGATGACATATTGCTGATCGGAAATGATATAGAATTCTGGATAGCATAAAGGGATACTTGAATAAGAGTTTTTCAATGAAAGACCTCGGTGAAGCTGCTTACATATTGGGCATTAAGATCTATAGAGATAGATCAAGGCGGCTTAATTGGACTTTCACAAAGCACATACCTTGACAAAATTTTGAAGAAGTTCAAAATGGATCAAGCAAAGAAAGGGTTCTTGCACGTGTTACAAGGTGTGAAGTTGAGTAAGACTCAATGCCCGACCACTGCGAGAAGATAGAGAAAATGAAAGATGTTCCTATGCTTGACCATAGGCTCTATCATGTATGCAATCTTGTGTACGGACTGATGTGTGCCTTGCTATAAGCCTAGCGAGGAGGTACCAAAGTAATCGAGTGGATCCTTTGGACAGCGGTCAAGAACATCTGAAATACGAAAAGGACTAAGGATATGTTTCTCGTATATGGAGGTGACAAAGAGCTCATAAATGGCAGTTACGTTGATGCAAGCTTTGACACGATCCGGACGATTCTAAATCGCAGAGACGGATCGTATTTACACTAAGCGGAGGAGCTGTCGGTTGGTGCAGTTCTAAACAAAGCGTCGTGGCGGGATCTACATGTGAAGCGGAGTACATAGCAGCCGGAAGCAGCTAATGAAGATGCGGATGAAGGAGTTCATATCCGATCTAGGTGTCATACCTAGTGCATCGGGTCAATGAAAATCTTACGTGACAATCTTGGAGCAATTGCCTTAGCGAAGGAATCCAGATTTCACAAGAGGACCAAGCACATCAAGAGGCGCTTCAATTCCATCCGGGACTTAGTCGGTGGGAGACATAAGATTTGCAAGATACATACGGATCTGAATGTTGCGAGACCGTTGACTAAGCCTCTTCCACGAGCAAAACATGATCAGCACCAAGACTCCATGGGTGTTAGAATCATTACTATGTAATCTAGATTATTGACTCTAGTGCAAGTGGGAGGCTGAAGGAAATATGCCCTAGAGGCAATAATAAAGTTATTATTTATTTCCTTATTTCATGATAAATGTTTATCATTCATGCTAGAATTGTATTAACGGAAACATGATACATGTGTGAATGCATAGACAAACAAGATGTCACTAGTATGCCTCTACTAGACTAGCTTGTTAATCAAAGATGGTTATGTTTCCTAACCATGAACAAGGAGTTGTTATTTGATTAACAAGGTCACATCATTAGTAGAATGATCGATTGACATGACCCATTCCATTAGCTTAGCACCACGATCGTTTAGTATGTTGCTCTGCTTTTATCCATGACATATACATGTTCCTGTAACTATGAGATTATGCAACTCCGTTTACGGAGGAACACTTTGGGTGCTACCAAGCGTCTGGCGTATGCTGGGTGATTATAAAGGAGTACTACGGTGTCTCCAAAGGCGGATGTTGGGTTGGCGTATTTGAGATTAGGTTTTGTCACTCCGATTGTCGGAGAGGTATCTCTGGGCCCTCTCGGTAATACACATCACTGAAGCCTTGCAAGCATTACAACTAATGAGTTAGCTGTGAGATGATGTATTACGGAGCGAGTAAAGAGACTTGCGATAGCGAGATTGAACTAGGTATTGGATACCGGCGATCGAATCTCGGGCAAGTAACATACCGATGACAAAGGAACAACGTATGTTGTTATGCGATCGACCGATAAAGATCTTCGTAGAATATGTAGGAACCAATATGGGCATCAGGTCCGCTGTTGGTTATTGACGGAGGCGTGTCTCGGTCATGTCTACATTGTTCTCGAACCGTAGGGTCCATGCAGCAAGGTTTCGATGGCGGTTATTATGAGTTTATGTATTTTGATGTACGAAGAAGTTGAGTCCGGATGTGATCACGGACATGACGAGAGTCTCGAAATGGTCGAGACATAAAGATTGATATATTGGAAGCCTATATTTGGAGTTGGAATGGTTCGGGTGAAATCGAGAATTCTGCGAGATCAGGGAGGTTACGGAACCCCGGGAACTAAATGGGCCTTAGTGGGCCTCGAGGGAGAAGAGGAGGGGCGGCCAGGGCAGGCGCGCCCCTCCCCTAGTCCGAATAGGACAAGGAGGCGCGCCCCCTTCCTTCTTCCCCTCCCCAATCCTACTCCAACTAGGAAGGGGAGTCCTACTCGGTGGGAGTAGGACTCCTCAGCCAGCGCCTCCTTGGGCGGCCGCACTCCCCCCTCCCTCCTTTATATATCTGGGGGGGGGGCACCCTAGAACACACAAGTTTGATCTCGGATCGTTCCTTAGCCGTGTCGGTGCCCCCTCCACCATATTCCACCTCGGTCATATCGTCATGAAGCTTAAGCGAAGCCCTGCTTGATAGAACATCAAGATCGTCCTGCGCCGTCGTCTTGTGGAACTCTCCCTCGACACTCGGCTGGATCGAGTCTGAGGGCGTCATCGAGCTGTCGTGTGTCAAGAACTTGGGGGCGCGAATGCTTGGCGCGGGATCGGTCGGATCGCGAGGAGAGCGTCGACTACTTCCTCTACGTTGTGATCGCTTCGCTTGGTCTCAGGGTGCGTAGACAACACTCTCCCTCTCGTTGCTATGCATCACCATGATCTTGCGTGTGCGTAGGAAATTTTTGAAATTACTCGTTCCCCAACACCACGCCTACCGTGGCGTGTCTTGCCCTTGAGGCCTCCGGCCCCATACTACTCCCACTGGCAGGCCATCCCTCCCTCCACTCACCCACACCCTGTTATCGGCGGCAATGCGCCTGAACCAGTGAACCCTCGTACTCCTCTTGGCGTGGGCATCCTGCGCGTCTTCCCGACTCGCGTCATCCACTTCCTAGGCCTCGTGCGTCCACCGCCATGGTGCTCTTGTGCGGCGTGGTCAATGTGGTCAGCGACCGAATTCCATCGGAAGAATCGATCGTGGAGGTTGCAGTGGGTCCTGCGATGCAAGGAAGTGGCTCCTTATTATCGGAAAATAATTATTCCTCCACGAGCGAGGGACCCACAGACAGGCCACGTATTTGCGAAAAAATGTTTGCCCGCTGCTGGGACCCACCCGACGAACCACCGCATTTCATGAAAAAAATGTTAGCCCTTGCATGGCTCGGACCGCCGGAAGTGCCTCCTTATTACGCACAAAAAATGAATACCCCCAGCTAGCTGGGACCCACCTTAGTGGGAGGCTGACTTAATGGGCCAACTAAGTTGGCGAGGGCGGAGGGCTTTGTCAACTTAGTCAATCTACGATTCTAGCTCGGTGACCGTCGATGTCAATCCAGCGGCCGTGGTGCTTCTTCAACCTCTGGTCTTCTTGCTCCGCCTCCCAAAGCAGCGCCGGTCGTGCCGCATGCTCCGCCTCCCGTGGCGGATGTCTGCCGGAGCCTCCCGCCTACTATCCCCACGCTGGCCGAGGCCTGGCGGCAGCAACCTCACACCTGGTGAACCGGTGAACCCCCATACTCCTCTCGGCGCGGGCTTCCTTGCCGTGTCTTCCCGGCTCCCGTTGTCCCCTTCCTAGGCCTGCCGTCGTCCACCGCCACTGGTGCTCTCGGTGCGGCGTGGTCGATGTGGTCAAGGCGATTTCCATCGGATGTGGGATTGTATGTGGAGAGGTGACGGTGGTCCCGCCGTAGCAAGGAAGTGCCTCCTTATTCGCGGAAAATAATTATTCCTCCACACGGCGGGGACCCACGGACGACCTTGTATTTGAGAAAAACATTTCCCCATGCTGGGACCCACCAGCTACACCTTCCATCGCAAGGAAGTGCGTCCGGGCAAAAAAGCGATTAGCCCCTCATTGCTGGGACCCACCGCTACATTTTTACGCAAGGAAGTGCACGCGGTCGGGACCCACGGTGAAGCATCGTAGCATTGTCATTACGGTGTGACGATTATGCGTACATATACCTGGTGGATCTAGAAGCGCGCCGTGTCATAGTAGAAGCGCCGTAGCATGTACTGCGTCGTCTGTGGTGAGGTGCAAGAAAGAAAATCTGAACGCGTCACTTACATCTGGCAGGGTCTCTACGCCTATCGTGCATCATACATGGCTGGGTCGAAAGGGAGAAGCGATGTCGTCGTCATGTTCATGAGACAACCGGCTGGGTCGGAGCGGAATGCGTGGTCGTGTTCATCGGAGAGCTTGGGCCGGAACATGCGATGGAAGCGAGGCTGGCGTAACGGAGAAACAACCTTGTGTTCGACCGGCCACATTTGAAGCAGGGTCTGTTGATCGGGAGGGGCTGGCGTCTGCGTAAAGCGGAGAAGCGGACCTCCTACGGTCAAGCAGGGGTCTGTTGATCGGGTGGGGTGTGGCGTCGCAAAGCAGATGAAAGCGGACTTGTGTTGGAGTGCTACGGTCAAAGCAGAGTCTGTTCGCCGGGAGGGTGTGGCGTACCACAAAGCAGGCAAGCGGACTTGTGTTGGAGTGCTACTGATCGAAGCAGGGGGGGTGTGGCGTGCCACAAGCAGGACTTCACGGGATCTTGTTCATCTCGCCGTCGACCTACTCGAGCCTCCACGGGCTACGTCGACCTCCTCCAGCCTCCACGGGCTCCTGTTCATCCAGCCTCCACCGCGCTACTCCACGCTCTTGTTCAACCACCCCTCCATGGGCACCCCTCCACCGTCTCTGTTCATCCAGCCCTCCACACCACGGGGTCTGTTCAACCACCCTCCACGGCCACCCCTCCACCGTCTCTGTTCATCCAGCCCTCCACACCACGGGTTCTTGTTCATCCGAGCAGCGCCACCACTCATTGTTCATCCACCCCCCATAGCGCTCCTTTGTTCATCAATCGATCGGCTTCAATTAGCGGATGCGAAGAATCGCTCCATCGAGTTGATTAACGACCATCGATCGATCGCTCGGGTTCGATAACCGTAGCTGCGGTCTGTCGCTTCGGCTGATTGAAATACGCCTCGCTCGACTTGATTAGAACCAGCGCCTCCTACCTGCAGCGTGACATACGAGAAAGCACGCTCGCTCTCCCATCATAACGCAACTCCCGAAATTTTCCTTCCCTCGCTTCTACCACGGTTTTTACATCACGACGGCCCAAAGAATGTCATGCAGCTGCGTCTCCGGCCCGCCGAGGAAAAGCCCATTTTACTCTTGATTTTTTGTCATAGAATTAGGAGCACACACATCTATGATGATACGGGTTTTGTCACAATTATCGTCATAGAAGTGTCATATGTATAATGAGAAAAAATTGTTCGACCCAAAATGTCACGGATGTGTCTTTTTTGTAGTGAATTATCGCTAACACATAGTGATAAAGTAAAGCAATTACATAGCATTTGCATTTCATCGAATAAAGAGACAACCATAAGTCTCCTGCCGGTTCTTGACAACTTTTACAAATCATGACCATCTCATACAATAACGTATATCACATCATGTCTTGACCATATCACATCACAACATGCCACGCAAAGATAGGTTAGGTGTCCTCTACTTTGTTGTTGCAAGTTTTACGTGGCTCTCTGCCTTCTAGCAAGAACCGTTCTTATCTCGCATCAAAACTACAATCGTGTTTAGTTGAGTTTCTTGTTTTAACCTTCTTCAAGGACCGGCTGCGGTCAAATTTGATTCAACTAAAGTAGGAGAAAGCAGACACCCATGAGCCACCTTTATGCAAAACTAGTTGCATGTTTGTTGGTGGAACCGGTCTCATGTGCGTGGACATGTAAGGTTGGTCTCGGACGCATCATCCCATAATAAAGCGAATCAAAATAAGGCGTTGGTGCTAAGCGGTATGACTATCACCGCCGACAACTCTTTGTGTTCTCTGGCGTGCATATCATCTACGCATAAACGGACTCTGATGCCCTTCTTTGGGAGCGTAGCTTGCAATTTAAAAAATTCCTACACTCAAAAAGATCTATCTAGGAGATGTATAACAACGGGAGTGTGTCTCTACTCTCGTAGACCATAAGTAAAGCATTTCACAACACGGTGATGTAGTAGAACTTTCTTGCGATCCACCAATCAAGTACGAGCGTCGGCACCTCCGAGTTACTGCACGTTACGCTCGGTGACGTCCCTCGCCTTCTTGACCCAGCAAGATGTCGAGGTAGTAGATGAGTTCCATCAGCATAACGGTGTGGTGACGGTGACAGTGAAGTGATCTCCTCAGGGCTTTGCCTAAGCACTACGAAATTATGACCGGGGGCGTAAACTATGGAGGCGGCGCCTGCAGCTAAGACAATGTGCAGGCTGTGCTGGCGCCTCCTCCCATATATATAGGTGGGGAGGAGGGATCAGCCAGGCGCCCCAAGTATGATCTAAATCCTACTTGGGGTTTCCCAAGTGGCGCCCGACTTTTCACGGAGAAGAAAGGGAAGGGAAAGAAATGAAAGCAGTGAACCCCTTTCTTCCTTCTCCCACTCGGCCTCCTGCCATGGGGGCGCCAACCCTTGTGGGCTGGCGTGCTCCCTCTCATAGCCCATGTATTATATATTCCCCGGGGTTCGAGTAACCCGTCCGTGCTTCGATAAATACGATACACTCCGAAACACTTACGGTGTTCTAATACCATCGTCCTATATATAAATCTTTACCTCTTAACCATTTAGAGACTCCTCATCATGTCGTGATCATATCAGGGACTCCAAACAACATTTGGTCACCAAATCATATAACTTCGTATAACACTATATAAATCAGCGAATGTTAAACATACGGACCCTACGGGTTCGAGAACTATTGAACATGACCGAGACACCTCTCCGGTTAATAACCAATAAGCGGAACACGGATGCTCATATTGGCTCCTACATATTCTACAAATATCATTATCGATCGAATCGTTATGACAACATATGTTATTACCTTTGTCTATCGGTATGTTACTTGCGAGATTTGATCGTCGGTATCTTCATACCTAGTTCAATCTCATTACGCAAGTCTCTTTACTCGTTCGTAATACATCATCCTGCAACTAACTCATTAGTCACTTTGCTTGCAAGGCTTCTTATGATGTGTATTATCGAGAGGGCGAGATACCTCTCCAATACTCGGAGTGACAAATCCTAAGCTCGATCTATGCCAACCCAACAAACACCTTTGGAAATACACAGAGTGCCTTTATGATCACCTAGTTACGTTTTGGTGTTTGATAGCACACAAGTATTCCTCCCATACTCGGGAGTTGCATAATCTCATAGTCGAAGGAATATGTATTTGACATGAAGAAAGCAATAGCAATTAAAGCTGACCAATCAATATGCTAAGCTAAGCGGCGGGTCTTGTCCATCACACCATTCTCCTAATGATGTGATCCGTTATCAAATGACAACTCATGTCCATGGTTAGGAAACATTAACCATCTTTGATTAACGAGCTAGTCAAGTAGAGGCTCACTAGGGACCAGGTGTTTGTCTATGTATTCATAGATGTATTTAGGTTTCGATCAATACGATTCTATACGAATAATAAACATTTATCATGAATAAGGAAATATAAAATAACAACTTTCTTGTTGCCTCTTGGGCATATTTCCTTCAATATCGAGATGATCAAGGGGGGTTTTCTTGCCTGGAAGCTCTGCTGAGAAGGATGGGTCGTTGGCGACGTAGTCGTACTTAGAGTCGGCAGCAGTCTCGAGTCTCGGAAAGAATAGAGAGAGGAAATAGATAAATAATGGGCATACGGATGCAACACGGATGCATGTCATGACAATGTGTGTTGATGATATGCTCTAATGCATCACTAAACATTTTCAAATAAGAGGAAAACATTGTCGGTATTATTGATTGGGCGATTACGATCGAAATGTCGAGTTCATTATTTAGAGAGTTTTGTTATAAAAATGGTGACATAGTTGGATTCTTTATATTTTCGAGCTACTTTCATATATAGACTATTTTCATCGGGTTATGGTGTATTTAATATGATTTTCAATTTTTAAATGATATTTTGGAATTCATTTTAAATTGAAGTATTAAAGGAATTGCTAAGTGCACATAGAAGTGTACCCACAATGTGGCTGTGTGGTGACAGTGGGGCGGAGGGCAGACGCTTTGACGTTGGTAGTCAAAATTATAGGTGGGCTTGAGGTCTCATGGGCCTTGAGGTAGTTAGCAGAGATTTAAAATGTTTTATTAACCTAATTAACTAATGGGAGTGCGGATATTATTGATAGTGGGCTAATTAAAGCTTATCTAGAGGAATAGTCTTTGGGGCCCCACTTGTCATTGGCTCGGGGGTATTTTAACTAGTCTAGTTTTAAACTTCTAATGGCCTTGGGCCCACAAGTAAATGCTTTGCTCTGATGGTGGTTAGGGGTTAATGATGTGCCACACTAGTCGGTTAACATGGCCGAGGCAGTTGTCGATGTATTGTGTGCTTGCATGACCATTCGAGTGCGGCTTGGTCCTCGTGTTCTTGAGGTCGAGCCACATGGGTGGGTGGTGGTAGCGAGCCGAAGGTGGCGGGAGTTGAGCTCCTCGTCGACAATGGTGGCGGTGGAGCCATGGCTTGCTTAGAACCAAATATGCGGTTCGAGATCAATCTATATAAGAGGGTATTCCCATCACGGAGAAGTCGGGGGCATGTTGTCGTGCTTGACAGCGGCGGACCGTGTTACAGCCATGGCAGCAACATGACGTCTTGATGGCGAGGCTTTGCGGCGAGCTATAGAGGGCGAGGGGGAGATGGGTAAAGGGTGCATTGGCACCAGTGACTCATGGTGGTTGCGAAGAGGGTCTAAGTGGACTCAGGGAGGGCGTCACAATGACGAATCGACGATGACATTCAAGTGGTTGTAGACAAAGCGATGATGATGGCGATGACTCGCGGCGTCGGAGCTCGAATTGAGGCATGGGGAAGATGAAGTCATCGATTCTTGTCCTCCCAAATATGGTGGTGCAGCAGGGGAGCTTAGTGGGCCGAGATTGGCGTGGCGATGTTGATGGCTTTGCTCGGTTGTGTTTTCGGATCGGGAATGGACGGGAAGGGAAAATGAGGGTTAGGGTTTGGCCGAAGGCGACATCAAGTAGGCACCGGAGAGGAGCTGGATGGGCGACCGTGGCGAGGCTCGACCATGGCAGCGGGATAATTCGATGTCTGCTAGAACTACGTCGGTATTTCCCCAAAGAGGAAGGGGCGATGCGGTATGGCGGCGGTAGGTATTTCCCTCGATGATGAGACCAAGGTTATCGAACCGATGGAGAACCTCCTCACACCACGTAAACAACACGCACACAAATAACAAATACTGCAACCCGGCGTGTTAAAGGCGTTGTCAATCCCTTCTGATGCGGCGACTCAAGATAGGCAAAAAGCGTGAGGTAAAAAGTAGTAGATAGGATAAATAGATCGCGGAACAAATAAATTGCAGCAAGGTATTTTTGCATTTTGGTTTAATATATCTGAAAATAAATGCAAGATAAAATAGATCAAAAGGCAAATATGATGAAAAGAGACCCGGGATCGTAGGTTTCACTAGTGGCTTCTCTCGAGAAAATAGCAAATGGTGGGAAAACATTTCTTGTTGGGAAATTGATAGAACTTCAAATAATCATGGCGGTATCCAAGCAATGATCATTATATAGGCATCACGTTCAAGATTAGTAGACCGACTCTGACTGCATCTACTACTATTACTCCACACATCGACCGCTATCCGGCATGCATCTAGTGTATTAAGTTCATGAGAAAATGGAGTAATGCAATAAGAATGATGACATGATGTACGAGATCCGTTTATCTATTGCGG
Source organism: Aegilops speltoides (assembly GCA_021437245.1). Lineage (NCBI taxonomy): Eukaryota > Viridiplantae > Streptophyta > Magnoliopsida > Poales > Poaceae > Aegilops > Aegilops speltoides. The sequence goes on from JAHHZJ010008772.1 coordinate 19,663, forward strand.
AGATATAGATCTCATCTTGTTATCCTTAGTAGCAGCGATACGTGCGTGTCGGCTCCCTTACATCACTAGGATCAAGCACGTAAGATCGAACCCACTACAAAGCACCTCTTCCCATTGCAAGATAAATAGATCAAGTTGGCCAAACAAATCCCAAATATGGGAGAAGAAATACAAGGCTATAAGCAATCATCCATATAAGAGATCAAAGAAGACTCAAATAACTTTCATGGATGAAAACATTGATCGATCATAAACTCAAAGTTCATCGGATCCCAACAAACACCTTGCCAAAGGACTTACATCATATGGATCTCCAAGAGACCATTGTATTGATAATCAAGAGAGATAGAGAAGCCATCTAGCTAGTAACTACGGATCCGTAGGTCTACAAAGAACTACCCGCATCATAGGAGGCACCAATGGAAGTGGTGAACCCCTCCATGACGGTGTATAGATTGGATCTGGTGGTTACGGACTCTGCGGTGCTGGATCAATATTTTGTCGACTCCCCTAGGGTTTACGGAATATTGTGGTATTTATAGAGCAAAGAGGCGGTTCGGGGGCACCAGGTGGGCAACACCCACAGGCGCGCTGAGCCTCTTGTCGCATACGGTGAGTCTTGCTCTCCTCTAGCAGCCCCAGTGCTTCCTTGATGGCTTTCTTACGGCCCAAAAAATCCTCCGATAGTTTCATTGCGTTTGGACTCCTTTGATATTGATTTCTGCGATGTAAAAAACATGCGAAAACAGCAACTATCCTTTGAGCCTTTGT
>JAHHZJ010008773.1:0-12721 GCA_021437245.1 Aegilops speltoides
ATGACCTTAAGGATAAGGAAGGCCACAACAAGTCAAGTGGTGCTTACAAGCTACAAGTGATGCTCCCACAACCTCAAGTGACAAGTTAGTTTCCAATGAAGAGAAAGCCTAATGGTCAAAACTTAACAAATTCTACAAGAGAGAGGCAAGAAAGCTCAAAGTCTAGATCATATGATGAAAAGGATCTTCTATTGATGAAACTGCTACAATTGTGGAAGCCGGAATCACAAATGAGTGTGTCCCCCAAGAAAGAAAATCTCCAGAAGAAGAACTCAAGAGATGAGTACCTGGAAGAGAAAAGGAGAGATGATCGTTATGAGCGAAGATCCTCCGGAGAAGCAAGGTTGGAGGAAGACAAGTCATCGAGGCTACAAAAGAAAACATCAAGCTCATGTGGTGAATGGGTCTCGGCTCCACTCCACAATCAATGAAGGCTATCCTCCAACTCCATCGTCAAGATGAAGGTGTTGCGGTCTTGCTCGTTCCTCAACTCCAACTCCTACGACTTATTTGATTCACCAAATGGGGTGGAAGATGCTTCATGGTAAAAAGGTATCCACCCTGAATTCATTGACTTTAGTGATGAGGATGACTTGCTTGGTGAAGATGAGCTCTTGTTGATAAATCGTGAGCCTAGTAATGATGAACATGCTAGTAGTCTTTATATCGAGGAAAATGAATGACAATGCTATGAGGAGATTGACATCTAACAAAGAACTAAACACTCTTAAGTTAGCTCATGAAACAACTCGAAGATCATAGAAGCTCCTAAGATCTCGAGAAGCTCCCTTGAAGCTCACTCGACAGAACATGAGTTTCTAAAGCAATCAATGGGATCTTGAAAAGAAGGTTTTCATATCTTAAACGACTTCTCTTGTCTAATTTCTTGCCACCCATTAAGACAAGCAACAAGCATAGAAAATTCTTTCTCTAGTAGTAACAATAACCATCTAAATCAATATTTTGCTTCAGTAGTTCTCTTGATTCCCTAAAATGTTTCAAGAAGTTACCTTGAGCAAGAAAATAGTTTATTGAAGGGATTATAGAAAGGTGTCACAAACCTTGGGAAGCAAGAACTTTGAAATTGTTACAAATCAAGGAAGGCACGGAAGAATCAAAATTGGTTTTGAAAGGGAAAGTTACGCGAAGGGTTGAATGGGAAGAAGGAATATCTTACTCCACGTTTGTTCCTCAAAAGGAAATGATCCTACCTTCCAATGTGGAACAAGCTCAAAATCTTCCACCACAAGACCCAAGCTAAAAAGGCAGACAAGCTTCAGAGGAGATTGATGCATTTGTTAAGCACCTCAAGCCATGGTCAAATGGGTTCCAAAGGAAGCCAATTCTTTCCGTCAAACTCAACTCCCCAAGTTCCCCATCAAGATGATGTGGATCGAAGAAGAACTAGAAAGTTCTTGGGGTGACTCTAAATACTTCACTCACATTCATTTTGGCAAAAACTTGTGCAATCCTTCCCCGTGCACTATTCAGGAGTCCAAAACCCTCTTGTTGGTAAGTCAAGGGACAAGGTAATCATTTCTTTCATGGACATCATCTATTGTGAACTTCATGTTGGGGGCGTAGTAATTTCAAAAATTTTCCCTCGCTCCATAGATGATGGTGATGTATACCAGCGAGAGGAGAGTGTTGTCTCGTACCCTCGTAGACCGAAGCGAAGCGATCTGGCGTAGAGGAAGTAGTCGTCGTTCTCCTCGCGATCCGACCGATCCGGCGCCGTTACTCCGGCCCGAGTTCTTGACACGCTCAGCTCGATGGCGTCCCTCGTACTCCGATCCAGCGAGTGTCGAGGGAGTTTCGTCGCTGACGGCGTGGTGGCGATCTTGATGTTTCACGGGAGCCGCTAAGCTTGACAGTATAACCGAGTGGAATATGGTGGAGGGGCACCTGACGGCTAGAGCGATCTAAAGATAAAACTTGTGTGTTCAAGGTGCCCCCTGCCCCTATATAAGGAGGGAGGGAGGCGGCCGGCCTAGAGGAAGGCGGAGGTCCTACTCCACGGGTAGGACTCCCCTCTTCCTAGTTGGAATAGGATTGGGGAGGAAGAGGAAAGGCGCCCCCCCCTCCTTGTCCTATTGGACTGGGGGGAGAGCGGCCACCTCCTGGCGGCCCTCCTCTTCTCCTCGAGGCCACGAGGCCCATTTACCTCCGGGGTTCGGTAACCTCCGGTACTCCGGTAAATTCCGTTTTACGGAACCATTCCGAACTCCAAACATAGGCTTCAATATATCAATCTTTATGTCTCGACCATTCCGAGACTCCTCGTCATGTCGTGATCACATCGGGACTCGAACTTCTTGGTACATCAAAATACATAAACTCATAATAAGCGTCCGAAACCTTAAGCGTGCGGACCCTACGGTTCGAGAACAATGTAGACATGACCTAGAACTATTCACGGTCAATAACCAACAGCGGGACCTGGATGCCCATATTGGTTCCTACATATTCTCTGAAGATCTTTATCGGTAGACCGCATAACAACATCGTTGTTCCTTTGTCATCGGTATGTTACTTGCGAGATTGATCGTCGGTATCAATACCTAGTTCAATCTCATTACGGCAAGTCTCTTTACTCGTTCGTAATACATCATCTCACACTAACTCATTAGTTGTAGTGCTTACAAGGCTTGAGTGATGTGTATTAGCGAGAGGCCGAGATACCTCTCCGACAATCGGAGTGACAAAACCTAATCTCAAATCGCCAACCCAACATCGCCTTTGGAGACACTGTAGTACTCCTTTATAATCACCCGATTCGTTGTGCGTTTGGTAGCACCAAAGTGTTCCTCCGTAAGCAGGGTTGCATAATCTCATATTACAGGAACATGTATATGTCATGGATAAAGCGGTAGCAACATACTAAGCGATGGTGTGCTAAGCTAAGGGAATGGGTCATGTCAATCAGATCATTCTACTAATGATGTGACCTTGTTAATCAAATAACAACTCCTTGTTCATGGTAGGAAACATAACCATCTTTGATTAACAAGCTAGTCTAGTAGAGGCATACTAGTGACATGTTGTTTTGTCTATGCATTCACACATGATCATGTTCCGGTTAATACAATTCTAGCATGAATGATAAACATTTATCATGAAATAAGGAAATAAATAATAACTTTATTATTGCCTCTAGGGCATATTTCCTTGATCTCCCACTTGCACTAGAGTCAATAATCTAGATTACATAGTAATGATTCTAACACCCATGGAGTCTTGGTGCTGATCATGTTTTGCTCGTGGAAGAGGCTTAGTCAGCGGTCGCAACATTCAGATCCGTTGTATCTTGCAAATCTCTATGTCTCCCACGGACTAAGTCCGGATGGAATTAGGCGTCTCTTGATGTGCTTGGTCCTCTTGTGAAATCTGGATTCCTTTGCTAAGGCAATTGCTCGATATTGTCACGAGAAGATTTTCATTGGACCCGATGCACTAGGTATGACACCTAGATGGGATATGAACTCCTTCATCAGGACTCCTTCATTAGGCTTCGAAGCTGCTATGTATTCCGCTTCACATGTAGATCCCGCTCTGACGCTTTGTTTAGAACTGCACCAGCGGCAGCTCCTCCGTTTAGTGTAAATCAGTATCCGTCTGCGATTTAGAATCGTCCGGATCGGTGTCAAAGCTTGCATCAAGCGTAACCGTTCGATGAGCTCTTTGTCACCTCCATATCTGAAACATATCCTTAGTCCTTTTCGGTATTTCGGGATGTTCTTGACCGCTGTCGATGATCCCTCTGGATTACTTTGGTACCTCCTGCTAGGCTTATAGCAAGGCACACATCAGGTCAGGTACACAGCATTGCATACATGATAGAGCCTATGGCTGAAGCATAGGAACATCTTTCATTTCTCTCTATCTTCTGCGTTGGTGGGGCATTGAGTCTTACTCAACTTCACACCTTGTAACACAGCAAGAACCCTTTCTTTGCTTGATCCATTTGAACTTCTTCAAAATTTTGTCAAGGTATGTGCTTTGTGAAAGTCAATTAAGCGTCTTGATCTATCTCTATAGATCTTAATGCCCAATATATAGCAGCTTCACGGGTCTTTCATTGAAAACTCTTATTCAAGTATCCCTTTATGCTATCCGAAATTCTATATCATTTCCGATCAAAATGTCATTACATATAATTCGAAATGCTCGGCTCCTCACTTTTTGTAAATCGGCTTCTCCAAAATCTACAAACCAAATGCTTTGATCACACTATCAGGTTTATTCTAACTCGAGATGCTTGCAAGTCCATAGATGGATCGCTGGAGCTTGCACACTTTTTAGCTCCTTTGGATCGATAAAACCACGGTTGCATCATATACAACTCTTCTTCAAAATCCATTAGGAATCGTCTTTACATCCATTTGCCAAATTTCATAATCATAAAATCGGCAATTGCTAACATGATTAGACGGACTTAAGCATCGCTCTGGTGAAAGGTCTCATCGTAGTCAATCCCTTGAACTTCGAAAACCTTTTGCGACAATCGAGCTTTATAAACGATAACATTACCGTCGTCGGTCTTCTTCTTGAAGATCCACTTGTTTTTATTGCTTGCCGACCCTCGGGCAAATCAACCCAAAATCCATACTTTGTTTTCATACATGGATCCCATCTCAGTTTTGGCCTCAAGCCATTTTGGAATCTGGGCTCACCATCCTTCTTCATAGTTTGGTTCATCATGATCTAGTAGCATGATTTCCGAACAGGATTACGTACCACTAGTGCGGATCTTACTCTGGTTGATCTAGGTTCTGCGGTAACTTGATCAAGTTTCATGATCAACATCAAACTTCCTCCACTTGGGTAGGTGTCGAAACTGTTTACGACGAACTACTTTCAAGTAAGGAGAAGGTACTATACCTCATCAAGTTCCACTTTCCTCCCCACTTCTTTGGAAACTCCTTCTTAGAAAGGATCCATTTTAACGAATGTCTTGCCTTGGATCTGTGATAGAAGGTGTACCCACTGTCTCCTTTGGGTATCCTATGAAGACACATTTCTCCGATTTGGGTTCGAGCTTATCGGTTGAAGCTTTTCCATAAGCATCGCATCCCCAAACTTTAAAAGCGACAACTTTGGTTTCTTCCAAACCATAGTTCATAAGGTGTCGTCTCAGGGTTTTGGGTTTATTCGGTGTGAATCGGTGTCTCTAGAGCATAACCCCAAAAGCGATAGGGTAAATCAGAGACATCATAGATGCACCATATCTAGTAAAATCGATTCGTTCGGACACACCATTCGTTGTGGTGTTCGGGTGGCGTGAGTTTTGCTATTCGCATTGTTTCAAATGTAGACCAAACTTAACTCAAATATTCCCTCCACGATCGATCGTAGAAACTTAATTTTCTTTTGATGATTTTCAACTTCACTCTGAAATTCTTTGAACTTTTCAAGGTTTGGACTTTGTTTCATTAAGTAGATATACCCATATCTGCAAGTCATCTGTGAAGGTGGAAAATAACGATATCCCCGAGCCTCAACATTCATTGGACCCATACTTTATGATTTCCAACAAATCTGGCCCTCCATAGTGGGAAGCGGGTTCTAGTCATCTTGCCCATGAGGCACGGTTATTAAGTGCCAAGTGATTCATAATCAAGTGACTCCAAAGTCCATCGATGGAGTTTCTTCATCTTTACACGATATGACCTAAGGGCGTTCACAAATAAGTTGCACTATCATTATCAACTCTGCATCTTTTGGTTTCAACATTATGAATATGTGTATCACTACTATCGAGATTCATCAAAATAGACCATTCCTCAAGGGTGCATGACCATAAAGATATTACTCATATAAATAGAACAACCATTATTCTCGATTTAAATGAATAACCGTCTGCATCAAACAAGATCCAGATATAATGTTCATGCTCAACGCGAGGCACCAAATAACAATTATTTAGGTCTAAAACTAATCCGAAGGTAGATGTAGAGGTGGCGTGCGACGCGATCACATCGACTTTGGAACCATTTCCCACGCGCCGTCACCTCGTCCTTTGCGAGTTAAGCAATGTAGTCCCTTTTGAGTTGCAAATATTAGCAGAACCGATATCAAATACCAGGTGCTACTGAGCTCTAGTAAGGTACACATCAATAACATGTATATCACATATACCTTTGTTCACCTTGCCATCCTTCTTATCCGCCAAATACTTGGGGCAGTTCCGCTTCGTGACGTGCCTTGCGATGAAACACTCGATTTCGGTTTAGGGCCGGACTTGGGTTTCTTCTCTTGAGCAGCAACGCTTCTGTTCTTCTTGAATTTCCTTCTTCCCCTTTGCCTTTCTTCTTGAAACTAGTGGTCTTATTGACCATCAACACTTGATGCTCCTTCTTGATTTCTACCTCCCGGCCTTTAGCATTCGAAGAGCTCGGTATAGTCTTTACTAACCCTTGCATATTATAGTTCATCCGAAGCCTTTGTAGCTTGGTGGCGTTGATTGGAGAATTCATCAATGACACAATCATCCGGAAGATTAACTCCCAATTGTGTCAAGTGATTGTAGTACCCGGACATTACGGTATGTGCTCACTGCGAACTATTCTCCTCCATCTTGCAGCTATAGAACTTATTGGAGACTTCATATCTCTCAATCGGGCATTACATTTGGAATATTAACTAACTCCTGGAACATCTCATATGCTCCCAGCGTTCAAAGCGTCGTTGAAGTCTTGTTCTAAGCCGTAAAGCATGGCTTTTCTGAACTATAGAGTAGTCATCGACTTTGCTACTTGCGGCGTTCACAGCATCGTCCGATTGCTCTACTGCCAGCTGGCAGCACCAGCGGTTGCATCGGGGCGTAACTCTTACGTGCAGCAATGAGGAAAATCCTCAGGTTACGGACCCGATCCGTGTAATGTACTACCATCATCTTTCAACTTTTGCTTTCTCAAGAACACATTAAAATTCCAACGAACAACAACTGAGACCATCTATCTACAATCAAACATAAACAAGCAAGATACTATCGAATTACTAAGTTCATGATAAATTTAAGTTCAATTAATCATTATTGCTTAAGAACTCCCCTTAGGCAAAACATCTCTAGTCATCTAAAGTGATGCGTGATCCAAATCAAATTTGAATACCATAATCGATCATGCACGTGAAATGGAGTAGTTTTCAATGGTGAACATCTTATGTTGATCATATCTACTATATGATTCACGCTTCGACCTTTCGGTCTCGTGTTAGAGGCCATATCTGCATATGCTAGGCTCGTCAAGTATAACTGAGTATTACTGTGTGCAAAACTGGCTTGCACCCGTTGTAGATGGGACGTGAGAGCTTATCACACCCGATCATCCGCATGGTTGTGCAGAGCACGACGAACTTTGTAGCGGTGCATACTAGGGAGAACACTTCTTGATAATTTAGTGAGATCATCTTATAATGCTACCGTCGATCAAAGCAAGATAAAAGATGCATAAAGAGATAAACATCACATACAAATCAATATAAGTGATATGATATGGTCATCATCATCTTGACCTTCAGTGATCTCCATCTTGCGGCTTCCATGATCACCACTCATCTGCGGTAGCGACACCTTGATCTCCATCGTAGCATCGTTGTCGTCTGTCAAACTTAATGCTTCTGTTCTACTTCTACAGCTTAGTGATAAAGTAAAAGCATTCGAAGCGTTGCATTGCATACAATAAGCGACAACCATATGGCTCCTGCGATTGCCGATAACCGGTTTACAAAACATGATCATCTCATACAATAAAATATAGCATCACGTCTTGACCATATCACATCAACATGCCCTGCAAAAACAAGTTAGGCGTCCTCTACTTTGTTGTTTGCAAATTTTACGTGGCTACTTTCTCAAGCAAGAACCAGTCTCACCTACCATCAAAACCACAGCGATACTTACGTCAAATAGACTCCGTTTAACCTTCTCAAGGACCGGGCGTAGCCGCGCTCAGTTCAACTAAAGTGAGAGGCGGCGCCCACCAGTCACCTTTAAGCAGCAGTGCTGCGTGGCGGTGAAACACGATCTCGCGTAAGCGTCTGGCGTAATGTCCGTTCAGGCCGCTTCATCTCTACATACCGCTGAACCAAAGTATGACATCTTTGGTAGGTAGTATGACTTGTATATAGCCCACAACTCACTTGTGTTCTACTGCGTGCAAAACATCAAACCATAGAAAAACCTGGGCTCGGATACCACTTTGTTGAGGAGCGTGAGTAATTTCAAAAATTTCCCTACATACATGCAAGATCATGGTGATGTACACCAGCGAGAGGGAGAAGTGTTGTCTCGTTACCCTCGTAGACCCGAGCGGAAGCGATCACGGCAATAGAGGAAGTAGTAAATACGTTCTCCTCGCGATCCGACCGATCCGGCGCCGTTACTCCGGCGCCGAGAGTTCTTGACACACGTACAGCTTCGATGGCGTCCCTGGTACTCCGATCCAGCCCGAGTGTGGGGAGGTTCCGTCGGACGTGGCGTGGTGACGATCTTGATGTTTCTACGGCGCAGAACTTCGCCTAAGCTTGTGACGATATGACCAGTGGAGATATGGTGGAGGCGCTTTTACGCGGCTGAGCGATCTAGTAGATCAAACTTGTGTGTTCAAGTTGCCCCCTGCCCCGTATATAAAGGAGGGAAGGAGGCCTGACCCGTGTGACAAGTAGAAGGGCCAGCGGAGAGTCCTACTCCTACAGGAGTGGGACTCCCCTTCCTAGTAGGGAATAGGATTGGGGGAGGGGGAAGAAGGGAAGAGGCGCCGCCCCCCTCCTTGTCCTATTCGGACTTGGGGGAGAGGCGTGGCACCACTCCTGCGCCCTCCTCTTCTCCCTCGAGGGCCCACGAGGAGCCAATAGCCTACTCCCGGGGGTTCGGTAACCCTCGGTACTGCGGTAAATTCCGAATTAGCCGGAACCATTCCGAGACTCCAAACATAGGCTTCCAATATATCAATCTTTATGTCTCGACCATTTTGAGACTCCCTGCGTCATATCCTTGATCACGTCGGGACTCGAACTTCCCGGTACATCAAAATACATAAACTCATAATATAGCATCGCTTGAAACCTTAAGCGTGCCGGACCCTGATTTAGAAACAATGTAGACATGACCTAGACACTATTCACGGTCAGCGTAACCAACAGCGGGACCTGGATGCCCATATTGGTTCCTACATATTCTCTGAAGATCTTTGCTCGGTCGAGACCGCATAACAACATCGTTATTTCCTTTGTCATCGGTATGTTACTTGCCGAGATTCGATCGTCGGTATCAATACCTGAGTTCAATCTGGTTACCGGCAAGTCTCTTTACTCGTTCCGTAATACATCATCTCCACAACTAACTCATTAGTTGTAAGTGCTTTGCCCAAGGCCACTGATGTATATTACGAGGAGAGGGCCAGATACCTCTCCGAGCAGATCAGATGACAAAACCCTAATAATCTCAATCGCCAACAACATCTCGCCTTTGGAGACACTGTAGTACTCTTTATAATCATCGATTACGTTGTGGCGTTTAGTAGCACCAAAAGTGTTCCTCAGTAAAGCGGAGTTACATAATCTCATAATTCAGGGAACATGTATATGTCATGGATAAGCATAGCAACATACTAAGCGATCGTGTGCTAAGCTAAGGGAATGGGTCATGTCAATCAGATCATTCTACTAATGATGTGACCTTGTTAATCAAATAACAACTCCTTGTTCATGGTGGAAACATAACCATCTTTGATTAACAAGCTAGTCTAGTAGAGGCATACTAGTGACATGTTGTTTTGTCTATGCATTCACACATGTATCATGTTCGGTTAATACAATTCTAGCATGAATGATAAACATTTATCATGAAATAAGGAAATAAATAATAACTTTATTATTGCCTCTGGGCATATTTCCTTCACTTCAATCTATGTCCATGGATATCCTTGTTTTGTTCCTTGTGGGACTAACCCATGTAGGTATTAAGTGCCGAATCAAAGGATAGCTCCAAACTCTTGATGATCTTCATCAACATTGAGCATGCACATCTTCACATCTACATGAATTCTTCTCGACAACCCAAGGTTAGTTTGACCCTTTAAAGGGTTCTCACATCTAGGGGAGCTTTGCTCTAAAAATTGAGCTAAAGCATCTTCAAATGATGTGAACACATCAATGCTTTATGTAAAAGTGGTAACCCACTGGTTAGCAGATGAGTATGACCTATGATCAAATGTTCTCATTTGGCTCCTAAGTCAATATACTCATATAAAGATGACCTAGTCATCGACAAATTGTGTGTTAGTTGCTAGAGTTTTGATTGTGCATGTTTGACACATATTTCATTTGCTATCTTATTGTGTGAGCATGTTGGATGCATGATTTTATCCATTGAGGACATCCATTTGTTGTTTTAGTCGTTTTGATTTTTGACCAAATGGATGGAACAAGAATGCCTAAAATACCTCCCTAGCTATCTATGCTTTCTTGTCTCAAATTCTATTCATGCTTACATCACAAATTTTGAACAAGTCATTTTGGACCCTCGGGTGAGGCACTCGGAGCCACCGATCCGTCGGGCTAACTTCCAAAACCTTCTAATTGATTTGGTCGGACCAACTTTCAAACTAGGTCGAACCGAAGCATTTAGACAATCTAGGTTTTCACCTCGGTGAAACCGTTGTAATTTTAGCGTGACGAAGTGCATACTGCCTAGGATTATCCATCTCATGCCACCGAGTTTTACTTCGGTCCCACCAATAAGCAAAGGGGTATATACTCCGAGGGCCGCGTTGATTTCTCCTTAAGCGTTTAGCCCCCACCCTTTTGTCGTCGCCTTGGTCTCCGGATCGTCTGAAATGCCTGTCGCCCTGCGCGGGTCTCCGTCGCCGTCAGCGGACATCTCCTCCGAGCCGTTATCGCCGTGAAAAACTCCACCAAGTTAGGGTGAGTTTGATCCCCTCGTGCTCCCATCTCGATTCAATGCCGTTTGGTTTGCCTATTATCTTGCCACGATTGAAATCCTCCGTACACAGTTAGTTCGTGTGGACTAGATTGATACAAGTTTTAGGGTTAGGTTTCCGCGAACACATCTCGGTGAGACCGATTTTACATTTTCGGTATGACCAATTTGGCCTATGGCCATTACCTGCACCCTTCGGTCCAAGAGTTGTGCAAATCGGTGTGACGAAATGGCGATTTTGTGAAACCCTAGTGTTTTGGCGGGACGAAACCCCGGTCAAACGAAAGTGGTGTAAGCTCTGTTTAACACTTGGATTCACGAATCTTAAACTTCGTCGACGAAAATGTCTACTGAAAACCTAATACTAAATTTGAACTCATTTGTTTGCAAAACTGCATTTTGTGATGACTCTTCTTCTCTGCCTACACCTTATCTATTCACGGGTTGTCACCATACGGATGCGTGGGGTCGGAACAGGTCGGAGACACCCATTGCAGATATTCGAGGCGGGCACTAGTCCGATCCTAGCAGCTCATCGATGATGGTGAGAAGAGTACACCAAGTGGATTGCCTCCTGCAGCCACGAGCTAGAAAAAGAGAATTGAGATGATGAGGACTCGATTTTGTTATTGAGGAAGAGGTGACCTCAAAGCCCAAAGGAAGGTTGTTGCCAAAGAGCACAAGGTCAACAAACTAAGAAGGGCACCAACAAAGTCAAGCATCATGTTGCTAAGAAGCTGAAGTTGGGAGAGGTAGCTGCAAGTAAGTGAAGAAAACCTCCAAGAGAAGGATAGTGCATGATCGGGAAGAAGATGAGGATGAGGAAGCACCCAGCCTCCTCCTCGAAGCCAAAGTTCATGGGTGATGCCATTAAGGTGGAGCCACATCAAAGCCAAGAAATCTGCTCCGTTAAGGCAGCTCGCAAAGCTCTGCCAAGCCCAGAAGGCGATCGGGAACATTCAGCATCGAGAAGAACAAGGATGATGTGCCACGGTGTCGGATGATGAAGGACCAGTTTTGAAACTTGTCCAAACGCCACTACATAATGATGCTCATCCTCAAGTGAGGATATGAAGGCAAGGAAAGATAGAGGTCTCGGAGCTATGGAGACAAGTGACCCATATGCCGTGAGGAGAAGAAGCTGCTTTTGATCCAGATTTCCACGAGGAAGCGGGGACTTCTATGAGGCGATCGATGGACAAAAGCCCATAGTCGAGACACAAGATATGTTATTTGGAAGTACATTGACGGAAGAAACCGAGATTTCTTTCCACATGTGCATGAAAGTTTCCTTGCATGTGGCGTTCTGCGGACTTTGTAGGTCAAATTGACCGTTGGAGCGATGAAATGATAATGCAATTCTATGCCACAGCTCATTTCTACGATGGAAAGATTGTATGGATGGTGAAGGCCAAAATTTTCTTCATCTGTTGAAGAATGGGCAGAACTTCGAATGCTCGGTTCGCGAGATGATGATATTGATGTATATGGGATTCAAGAACCATGAATCCATGAAGAACATGTACAAAGAGGTTCGGCAAAGTTTGGGAATCGGGCTCGGCTCGATCTACTATCTCGAGGCGGCCTACCTACCACTAATACCATTTAGGCATACCTTGATGCCCAAATGGAGATCATCACATGATGGAGGATACTCTATCAACATGCTGCACATACTTGATGAAAGCACCTTTCAAGGTGATGGACTTGATGGTAGAAACCATTAAGAGGTTGCTGACGAGAAAAGGTCATGTGGATTTGCCCATGATTGGATGCTTA
>JAHHZJ010008777.1:0-30609 GCA_021437245.1 Aegilops speltoides
GAAGAGCTGGGAATCGTTTTTCATCCCTTGCATACTATAGTTCATCACAAAGTTCTACTAACTTGGTGATGGTGACTAAAAGAACCCTTTCACTATCTTATCGGAAGATTAACTCCCATTGATTCAAATTGAAGTATCCGACAATCGAGCATACTAGTTGGCGATTCTCCTCCATCTTTTAGCTATAGAACTTTTGGAACTTCATATCTCTCAACTCGGGTATTTGCTTGAAATACTTCAATTCTGGAACATCTCATATGGTCCATGATGTTCAAAACATCTTTGAAGTCGATTCTAAGCCATAAAGCATGGTGCACAAAACTATCAAGTAGTCATCATATTGAGCTAATAGCGTTCATAATATGCCATCTGCCCGCAAATCTTCACCTAGCGGTGCTGGACATAATTCTTACTGGAACGAGGATAAACCTGATCATGGATCAATCCACATCATTGCTACTAACATTTTTCAAAAAATTTTCTCTAGGAACATATCAAAATCAACATCAAAAAGGCAAGCTATTGATCTTACAACATAATTTGCAAAATACTACCGGACTAAGTTCATGATAAATTTAAGTTCAATTAATCATAACTTAAGAACTCCCATTAGGCAGACATCTCTCTAGTCATCAAAGTGATCACGTGATCCAAATCAACTAAACCATAACCGATCATCCGTGAGATGGAGTAGTTTCAATGGTGAACATCTTATGTTGATCATATCTACTATATGATTCACGGACCTTTGGTCTCCGTGTTCGAGGCCATATCCATATCTGGCTCGTCCAAGTTTAACTAGTATTCTGGTGGGCTTACCCGTTGTAGATGGACGTGGGAACTTATCACCCGATCATCCGTGGTGTGCAGGCACGACGAACTTTGGCAATGGTGCATACTCGGGAGAACACTTCTTGATAATTTTAGTGGGAGATCATCTTAAAATGCCCGTCAATCAAAGCAAGATAAGATGCATAAAGGATAAACATCACATGCAATCAATATAAGTGATATGATATGGCCATCATCATCTTGTGCTTGTGATCTCCATCTCCAAAACACCATCATGATCACCATCGTCACGTACGACACCTTGATCTCCATCGTAGCATCGTTTCGTTTCGCCCTATTGCTTCTCGACTATTGCTCGCTTAGTGATAAAGTAAAAGCAATTCAATTGCATTTCATACAATAAAGTGACAACCATATGGCTCCCGATTGCCGATAACCGGTTACAAAACATGATCATCTCATACAATAAAATATAGCATCACGTCTTGGATATCACATCACAACATGCCTGCAAAAACAAGTTAGGCGTCCTCTACTTTGTTGTTCAAGTTTTCTGGCTGCTGGGCAAGCAAAACCAATCTCACCTCGTATCAAAACCACAGCGATAGTTTGTCAAGTTGATGCTGTTTTAACCCCAAGGACGGTGGACTTGGTTCAATTAAAGTTGGGCCGACACCGCTAGTCACACTGTGCAAACGCGGTAAAACCATCTCGTGCGTTGGCGTAATGTCGGTCCGGGGGCTTCATCCAACAATCTTTGAACCAAAGTATGACATCTTTGGGGATGACTTATATCCCCACAAGTCACTTGTGTTCTACTCGTGCATATAACATCAACACATAAAACCTGGCTCGGATGCCTTTGTTGGGAAGCGTGTAATTTCAAAAATTTCCTCCCAGATCATGGTGATATAGCGATAGGGGAGTGTTGTCTCCCTCGTGCGGCGGGCGTTGGCGATGGGAAGTAGTCGTCGTCTTCCGGTCCAACCGATCAAGCACCGTTACTCCGGCATCTCGAGTTCTTGACACCGTCTGTCGATGGCCTTTTCCCGACTCCGATCCAGCGGGGTATGGGAGGTTGTTTAACGGCGTGGTGCGATCTTGATGTTCAACGTCGCGAGGCTCTTCGCCATTACCCGAGGTGTAATATTGGGAGGGCCCCCGCGCTGAGCGATCCGATGATCAACTTGTGTTATGGGGTGCCCCGCCCGTATATAAAAGGAGGGAGGGAGGAGGGCCGGCCTAAGGGGGGTGATGTGCATTCGAAAGGGGAAGATACCTCTCCGCATTGGGTGACAAATCCTAATCTCAAAATCGAACCCAACAAGTACCTTTGGAACACAAAGACACCTTTATAATCACCCGATTCGTTGTGGCGTTTGGTAGCACACAAAGTGTTCCTCCGTGGCAGAGTTGCATAATCTCATAGTCATAGGAACATGTATAAGTCATGAAAAAACTAGCAACATACTAAGCGATGGGTGCTAAGCTAGCGGAATGGGTCATTCAATCAGATCATTCAACTAATGATGTGATCCGTTAATCAAATAACCTCTTTATCCATGGTTGGAAACATAACCATCTTTGATTAACAAGCTAGTCAATTAGGGCATACTAGGCATCTTTTGTCTATATATTCACACATGTATTATGTTTACGGTTAATACAATTCTAGCATGAATAATAAACATTTATCATGATATGAAATAAATAAAACTTTATTATTGCCTCTGGGCATATTTCCTTCATAGGACACCTGTCAATCAACCTTGGGCCCCCATGATGATGGGGCCGTGGCCGCCTTGTCTTCTCCCTAAGCCAAGTCGAGCGTTGGGCCGGGGCTCTTGCGGTGTTAGGAGGGGTACCCAGACTTCCTGCCCGCGGCGTGGCTCGAGGCGGCCGTTAATCTTCATCAACACATCTCAAGACCCTCGCGAGGCCAAGCCTCAGGGGCGGAACTTCCTGGGCCTACCTCGTCGGGGCGCTCGCGGGGGAAAATCAAGGGGGTACCTCCGGTCCCATGATACCCATGATTGAAGCCAAGGGCCCGGGTGGGCCCGACCTTCGATCCTTTTTCCTCTTTGGTGCAAAGGGGGGCCGACAGAGTATCAACAAAGGCAACCATTTGATTAGAGACCAAGACGGGGCGGGGGATGGAGGTCATCGTGGAGCCCAAGCGCGCCCGGTCGGGGTCTTTGGGCGAGGACCGACTTTGTCGGATAAGTGTACTAGATGTTCCCCTTCAAGCCCAATTGTTGGGCCTTCCTCAATATTTGGGGAATAGGCCGGGGCCTCCCTCATAAATGAGCTAGCCAGAAGAAGGGAAAAAAAGGAAGAAGAAAAGGAGAGGAGAAAAAGAAGAGAGAGAGAGAAAACCCCAGAAGTTCATCGCATCAACCAAGAACACCCCTCGAGGTTGTTCTTCCTTTCTTTTCATCATCCCCAGGAATCCACCCGCCACAAGCTGGGTAAATATTACACCACAATGGTGGCCAAACCTATAAATCGTGTCCCTTTGTTGTTCTTCGTGTTGGGGCGTAGTAATTTCAAAAAATTCCTCGCTCGCAAGATCATGGTGATGATATAGCAATGAGAGGGGAGTGTTAGTCCCCTCCCTCGTGCCGTGGCGGAAGCATTTACTGGCCGGTTGATGTATCGTCGTCTTGGCGATCCGACCGATCCAAGCACGAGCGTCCAAACCTCGAGTTACCCGTCGGCTCGATGGCGTCCCGAACTCCGATCCGGAGTGTCGGGAGAGTTCCGTCGGCCGCGGTGGTGGCGATCTTGATTTCTGGGCGGGGCCTAAGCAGCACATTGACCCGAGGTGAAATATGGTGGAAGGGGCTCGCACCGGCTAAAGACGTCATGTTTGTGTGTCATGGGGTGCCCCTTGCCCCGTATATAAAGGAGCAAGGGAGGAGGCCGGCCCTAGGGGAGGCGGCCATGATGTGAGTCTACTAGGACTCCAAGTCCTTTAAAAGGGTCCACCAAGGGGAAAGGGAGAAGGAAGTGGAGGAGAAGGAAGGTGGCGCCCCTTTTCCCTAGTCAATTCGGACTAGAGGGGGGGAAGCCCTGGCCTTTTTTCTCCTCTTCCCCTAAACCATCAAGGTCCCAATACTAATCGAAAAAGGCTGTAGTGCTCCCACACACTTTATTGTAAATCTGAGGCTTCATCGTAAGTCCATATAAAAACTATATGCTTTGATCAACTTATCAAGCGTATATTCCAACTCAAGATGCTTGCACCAGTCCATAGATGGATCATGGAGCTTGCACATTTTATTAGCACCTTTAGGATTGACAAAACCTTACGGTTGCATCATATACAACTCTTCTTTAATAATAAATCCATTAAAGAATGCAGTTTTGACATCCATTTGCGGATTTCATAAAATGTGCAATTGCTAACATGATTCAAACAGACTTAAGCATCGATATGAGAGAAAAATCTCATCGTATTCAACACTTGAACTTGTTGAAAACCTTTTTGCAACAAGTCGAGCTTTGTAGATAGTAACACTACTATCAGTGTCCGTCTTCCTCTTGAAGATCCATTTATTTAACATGAAACTTGCGATCATCGAGCAAGTCGATCAAAATCCACACTTTGTTCTCATACATGGATCATATCTCAGATTTTATGGCCTCAGAGCCATTTAGCGGAATCTGGGCTCATCATCGCTTCCTCATAGTTCGTAGGTTCATCATGGTCTAAATAACATGACTTCGAGAATAGGATTACTGGTACCACTCAGTGCGGATCTTACTCGTAGTAGACCTCACGAGGTTCAATGAGTAACTTGATCTGAGTTTCATCATCCATCATTAGCTTCCTCACTAATTGGTGTAGTTATCACGAGACGGTTTCGTGATGAACTACTTTCAATAAGGAGAAAGGCTACAATTATCTCATCAAGTTCTACTTTCCTCCCTCACTTCTTTCGAGAGAAACTCCTTCTCTAGAAAGGATCCATTTACAACAATGAATATCTTGCCTTCGGATCTGTGATAGAAGGTGTACCCAACTATTTCCTTTGGGTATTCTATGAAGCGCACTTCTCCGATTTGGTTTCGAGCTTATCAGGATGAAACTTTTCACACATCAGCATCGCGGCCCAAACTTTAAAAGCGACAACTTGGGTTTCTTGCTAACCCACAGTTCATGTAGTGTCGTCTCAACGGATTTAGATGGTGCCCTTTTAATGTGAATGCACGTTGTCTCTAATGCATAACCTCCAAACAATAATGGTAAATCAGTAAAAGACATCATAGATAGCACTATATCAATAAAAGTCACAGTTTCGACATTCGGACACACCATAGCGTTGTGGTGTTCCGGTGTCGTGAGCTGTGAAACTATTCCACATTGTTTTAATTGAAGACCAAACTTCGTAACTCAAATATTCTCCTCTCTGCACGATCAGATCATAGAAACTTTATTTTCTTATTACGATGATTTTCCCACTTCACTCTGAAATTCTTTGAACCTTTCAACTATTTCAGACTTATGTTTCATCAAGTAGATATACCCATCTCTGCTCCAAATCATCTGTGAAGGTCAGAAAATAACGATACTTGCCACGAGCCTCAACATTCATTGGATCGCATACATCGGTATGTATTATTTCCAAAAAGTCGATAGCTTGTTCCATTGTTCGGAGAAGCGGAGTTTTAGTCATCTTGCCCAAAAGGCACGCGGTTACGTAAACATCAAATGATTCATAATCAAGCGATTCGAAAATCCATCTTTAGGGAGTTTCTTCATGCGCTTCACCGTGCCAATGACCTAAACGGCGATTACGCACAAATAAGTTGCACTATCATTATTAACTTTGCATCTTTTGGCCTCAATATTATGAATATGTGTATCACTACATTTGAGATCCAACAAACTATTTTCATTGGGTGTATGACCATTGAAGGTTTTATTCATGTAAATAGAACAACAATTATTCTCTGATTTTAAATGAATAACCGTATTGCAATAAACATGATCAAATCATATTCATGCTCAACGCATGCGCACCAAATAACATTTATTTAGGTTTAAAACTAATCCCGAAAGTATAGGGAATGTGCGATGATGAATCATATCAATCTTGGAACTACTTCCAACACTCATCGTCACTTTCCCTTCAACTAGTCTCATTTTGTACGCAACTCCTTGTTTGAGTTACTAATCTTAGCAACCGAACAAGTATCAAATACTCAGGGCTACTATAAACACTAGTAAGGCACACATCAATAATCGTATATCAAATATACCCTTGTTCACTTTGCCATCCTTCTTATCCACCAAATATTCGAGGGCATTCCGCTTCAGTGACCATTTCCTTTGCGGTGTAAGCACTCGGTTTTGGGCTATGGTCCAGCTTTAGGCTTCTTCACGGGAGTGACAACTTGCTTGCCTTTCACTTGAAGTTCCCTTTCTTTCCCTTTGCCCTTCTCTTGAAACTAGTGGTCTTGTCAATCATCAACACTTGATGCTCTTTCTTGATTTCTACCTTCGTTGATTTTAACATCACGAAGAGCTCGAGAATCGTTTTCGTCATCCCTTGCATACTATAGTTCATCACTTAAGTTCTAGTAACTTAGTGATGGTGACTAGAAAATTCATCAATCACTATCTTATACTCGAAGATTAACTCCCACTTGATTCAAGCGATTGATGTACCCGGACATTCTGAGCACATGCTCACTAGTTAAGCGATTCTCCTCCATCTTTTAGCTATAGAACTTGTTGGAGACTTCATATCTCTCAACTCGCATATTTGCTTGAAATATTAACTTCAACTCCGGAACATCTCATATGGTCCATGCGTTCAAAACGTCTTTGAAGTCCCGATTCTAAGCCGGCAAACATGGTGCACTAAACTATCAAGTAGTCATCATATTGAGCTAAGCCAGCGTTCATAACGTCGCATCCGCTCCTGCAAGAGGTTTGTCACCTAGCGGTGCATTAAGGACATAATTCTTACGTGCACAATGAGGATAAACCTCGAGGATCACGGATCCAATCCGCATCATTGCTACTAACATTTTTCAACACAATTTTCTCTAGGAACATATCAAAATAAACATATAAAAGCAATATAGCTATTGATCTACAACATAATTTGCAAAATACTACCAGGACTAAGTTCATGATAAATTTAAGTTCAATTAATCATATTACTTAAGAACTCCCACTTAGACAGACACATCTCTAGTCATCTAAGTGATCACGTGATCCAAATCAACTAAACCACAACCGATCATCACGTGAGATGGAGTAGTTTTCAATGGTGAACATCACTATGTTGATCATATCTACTATATGATTCACGCTCGACCTTTCGGTCTCCGTGTTCCGAGGCCATATCTCATATGCTAGGCTCGTCAAGTTTAACTGAGTATTCCTCATGTGCAAAGCTGAAACACTTTTACCCGTTGTAGATGAACGAGCTTATCACACCGATCATCACGTGGTGTGCGGGCACGACGAACTTTAGCAACGGTGCGCTACTCGGGAGAACACTTCTTGATAATTAGTGAGAGATCATCTTAAAATGCTACCGCCAATCAAAGCAAGAATAAGATGCATAAAGGATAAACATCACATGCAATCAATATAAGTGATATATGATATGGCCATCATCATCTTGTGCTTGTGATCTCCATCTCAAAGAACCATGTCATGATCTCTATTCTCACGACGCCACACCATGATCTTCATCATCTTGATCCATATCAATGTGTCATCATATGGTCGTCTCGCCAACTATTGCTCTTACTACTATCGCTACCACATAGTGATAAAGTAAAAGCAATTATTTGGCGCTTGCATTTTATGCAACAAAAGCGACAACCATATGGCTTACGCCATTGCGCGATAACTTGACAAAAACATGATCATCTCATATAACAAAATATATCTCATCATGTCTTGACCATATCACATCACAACATTACTGCGAAAACAAGTTAGGCGTCCTCTACTTTGTTGTTGCAAATTTTACGTGGCTGCTACGGGCTTAGCAAGAACCAGATTTCTTACCTACGCATCAAAACCACAACGATAGTTTGTCAAATAGACTCGTTTTACCTTCATAAGGATAAGGCGTAGCCTTTCGATTCAACTAAAGTGAGAGAATGAGACACCGCCATACCACCTTTAAGCCGCAGTGCTCGTAGAATTGAAACCAGCCTCACGTAAGCGTCACAGTAATGTCGATGCAGGCCGCTTCATCTCAACTCCGCATTGAACCCAAGTATGACATCTTTGGTAGGCAGTGATGACTTATATCGCCCACAACTCACTTGTGTTTCTACTCGTGCATATAACATCAACGACATAAAACCTAGGCTCGGATGCCACCGCTGGGGAACGTAGTAATTTCAAAAAATTTCCTACGCACGCAAAGATCATGGTGATGATATAGCAACGAGAGGGGAGAGGTTGTCACGATACCCTCGTAGACCATAAGCGAAGCGCTTTTACAACGTGATTGATGTAAATGCACGTCTTACTTATCCAACCGATCCAAGACTGCGAGCATCGGCAGCTCATGAGTTCAGCACCGCGTCCGACCGATGGCGTCCCTCGAACTCCTATCCAGCGAGGGTATGGGAGAGTTCAATCGGACTGACGGCGTGGTGACGATCTTGATGTTCTACCGGCGAGGGGCTTCGCCTAAGCAGCGACGATATGATTGAGGTGTGAAATATAAGGTGGGCAGGGCACCGCACATGACTAAGGAGCGATCCGTAGATCAACTTGTGTGTCATGGGGTGCCCCTTGCCCGATATATAAAGGAGCAAGGGAGGAGGCCGGCCTAGGGAGAGGCGGCGCCATGATGTGGAGTCCTACTAGGACTCCAAGTCCCTAATAGGAGTCCACCAGAGGAGGAAGGAGAAGGAAGTGGAGGAGAAGGAAGGTGGCGGCCCCTTTTCCTAGTCCATTTCGGACTAGAGGGGGCAGCAGCCCCTTGGCCTTTTCTCCTCTTTCCACTAAAGCCCATCAAGGCCCAATACTCTTACCATGTATTCCGTAACTCCCGTACTGCCGAAAATACCGAATCCTCCGAACCTTTCCGAACTCGAATATAGTCGTCCAATATATCGATCTTTCGTCTCAACCATTTCGAGACTCCTCGTCATGTCCCTGATCTCATCCGGGACTCCGAACTCCTTCGGTACATCAAAACTCATAAACTCATAATATAAATGTCATCGAAACCTTAAGCGTGCGGACCCTACGGTTCGAGAACTATGTAGACATGACCTAGAACTATTCTCGGTCAATAACCAATAGCGGGACCTGGATGCCCATATTGGTTCCTACATATTCTCGAAGATCTTTATCGGTCGGAACCGCATAACAACATACTTTGTTCCTTTTGTCATCGGTATGTTACTTGCAGAGATTTGATCGTGGGGTATCAATACCTAGTTCAATCTCGATTACCGGCAAGTCTCTTTACTCGTTTTGCAATCGTCATCATCATAACTAACTCATTAGTTACATGCTTGCAAGGCTTAGGTGATGAGTATTACCGAGAGTTCCTGAGATACCTCCCAGACAATCGGAGTGACAAATCCTAATCTCGAATTATGCCAACCCAACATGTACCTTGGAAACACCTGTAGTACTCCTTTATAATCACCCAATTACGTTGTGACGTTTGGTAGTACCAAAGTGTTCCTCCGGTAAGCAGGAGTTGCATAATCTCATAGTTCTGAGGAACATGTATAAGTCATGAAGAAAGCAATAGCAACATACTAAGCGATCAAGTGCTAAGCTAACGGAATGGGTCAAGTCAATCACATCATTCTCCTAATGATGTGATCCCGTTAATCAAATGACAACTCTTTTGTCCATGGATAGGAAACATAACCATCTTTGATAAACGAGCTAGTCAAGTAGAGGCATACTAGTGACACTATGTTTGTCTATGTATTCACACATGTATTATGTTTCGGTTAATACAATTCTAGCATGAATAATAAACATTTATCATGAAATAAGGAAATAAATAATAACTTTATTATTGCCTCTAGGGCATATTTCCTTCACTTGTGTAGTTGAGATCCTTGCGAGGCGCCGAGGCGGGTAGGAAGGCTGGAGGTGTGATCTCTGCGTGCAACCGAGTTGAACCTTGAGTTCTGCCGGAACCCGAAATCCGATCACGCTCCCCAACATTGGGAAGCGGGCACTTGCTGGCATGCGGTGGGGAGCGCCATGGCGGCGATGTCGATGGTTAGAGTACCCCCGTGTTGCGTAGCTCTGGATGGTGCCATCGGTCATTGCGGAACCACCACGGTGCTCCCTGGAGGTCTCAACCATGGTGGCAAGGAGGATGGACTCATCGGAGGAAAAAGTCGACGGGATCGGATCTGGGTGTTGGAGCTAGATGGAAGCGGTCATAAGATGGGCGGAGAATGGGGCGTGGTCGGTTGCATTGTCCTCCTTTTTTACTCTTGGAGGCCCATAAAGGCCAAGGAGTCCCCCTCTCTTCTTGATAAACTTCGCCACTCCCATCAAAGATGTCGTTAAAGCGCATATGGGAAACAAAATCTTGATGATATCCACGAGAAAGCGGGCGCGATCTCTGCCTCGAAGGGGCGTGCGATAAAAAAAGATTGCCTCGGGCCAAGATTTGATGGAATCGATAACTTCTTTCGACCTGTTGTGCGGTGGGTCATTTCGATAAAGTTGTCGAGACCATGTGGAACCGTTCACACCGAGGTGCTAGGCCTTGAGGCTAAGATTCCCGATCTCTTCGATTGTGAAGGGGACAGGTTCGATCGAGAGCTTGGTTTGGCATCACTCCTTTGAAGGAGTAGTTCAAGAATTGCAAGGAGGAACTAGTTTGTCGAGCCAAGGACTTCAGATCCGAGGTTCTTATTAGAAAGATCGTCCTCAGCGTAGAAGACTAGTTAGGGAGCTCTTGGCGTGTGTCACGGATAGGGGCACTAACTTGATCGGCCCATTATCCTTGGGTTGGGCTGGCAAGCCTTCATTCATGATCTTGATGGACTCCACAAGCTATCTGCTTGAGGGCGTGATCAAGACTACCTCCCCAAAGACTTGGCGTATGCTCCAAGATCTCTGTAGAGCCCTAGCTCCTAGTTCTGACCTTGTAACCCTAGATACCTCCCCTGGCGTGTATATAAGCCATAGGTTTAGCCCGTAGAGGACATCAATGCAAAATCATTCACGTGGCCCTTGAGGTTAGACCACACATTACGATCTCAAGGTAGATCAACTCGAT
Source organism: Aegilops speltoides (assembly GCA_021437245.1). NCBI lineage: Eukaryota > Viridiplantae > Streptophyta > Magnoliopsida > Poales > Poaceae > Aegilops > Aegilops speltoides. The sequence continues at coordinate 11,046 of JAHHZJ010008777.1, forward strand.
TACTCGATACATCTTCATATATAAACAAGAGAGTAGGGCGTGGGGTTTACCTTCATCAAGAGGGCCCGAACTTTGGGTAAACATCGTCTCCTTCATTCTTGTTACCCTCGATCCGAGATCCACAACTCAGGACCCCCTACCCCGGTATGCGGTTTTGACACCGACACCATCCTCAGCGGAGAGTGAACAAAGACATATCGTCTATACCGCTACATTGTTCGGCATTTCCATGTATGAATGTTGACTACATTATTATAATTTATGAAACTAATGAGGAATGCAAATAGTATTGTTTATTGCGGGAAATGAACAAGCTAGTAACACAAATTTTTTACCTTTTAATCGGATCATCACGCATCTCATTGGTTTGGTACATGTCAAAGTCCTCATCGGCCTTAGGGAAGGAGGACATGGTCATGAAGAACGAGATGTGGGTAGGGTTGAAGTTCAATGATGGGTGCGGCGACACGGGAGAAGGACAGACCATGCTCATCTTCTTGGCGCCCGGTGGCTTCTTGCAACGCGATGGTGTGGCGTTAGCGGTGGTTTGGCTGGGTAGCAGCGACTTGCCGACCAATCTCTCATGGCGGGTCGTGGCGTCGGAGCAGCCAGGCTGGGTGGGTGGACCAAGTAGCGGCCATCGGAGATAGGCGGCCGCCCTAGGCCGACCGATGGAGGCGGGCGGCGGCGTGGTCGGCCATGCTCATCGATGCTTCGGGCCGTGGCGATCAGCGGATGGTTCATGAGGTAGGAGATGAAGAAGCACGCGAAAGTTTAGGCGGAGGCGGGCGTTTCTTGGCACCCGCGTTTAGTGAAAAATGTCGAAATGGTGAACCCCGGATGGAGGGTTGGATTGATTATCTGAGGGTCCTCTACTTTTTCCGGTTTCACTGGAACCATTGAAGCATGTTTTTGGCCCAACCCTAAGTCGGAAATATAGGAACTATCGGTGCTGCTTTTTTTTTTTTTGAACCGTCGGAGAGCTTTATTCAAATAAAAGCATTCCCGGACAGATCGGCCAGAGAGCTGGTCACAAGGAAGCTAGGGTATCCTCGACCAGCAATCCGTAACATTCAATGTGCATGCATGTTTTGCACAAAGATCTTGCTGAGAAGATTTCTTGACGGTTTACATGTTGAACATCAAAAGAACAAAACTTTCACTAAGCTCTCCTATTTCTAGCAGAATCAGACCTAGCAGGCGAGAGTTGTGGCGGGCTTTCAGGCATCACCAGCTCCAGACAATCCACTTCCATCATCACATGCGAGAATCCCTTAAAGGACAGAGAACTCCATCTCATGCGCGAAAAAGCTTCCATGATCGAGGGATCTGAGATCCTGATGCGGCTTGCACCATCTGCGCCGAGAAGGGCAGTGGCCGCCGAGCCACCCTCCTGCTCCCTCGACCATCTTCAAAGTTGAGCGCACCATCGGTGGTGATTTTGATCACATCCTTGAGCGGTCTCCACCCAAACCACTGGCAAAATCTGAGCTGCCTTAGTGGTAGATTAAGGAGAGCAATGGCCTCCTTGACCGAGCAGAGTGGTAGCTCTTGGGTCCGTCCTTCTTCCCCATGCTTGATGCGGTTTTAGGAGTGCCAGATTGACCACATGATTGTTGTAATCTTTGCCCGATCGTCGTCGAAAACCTGGCATCATGAGATGATGTCTAGCGCCCATAAGCCGGGTGGAGGCGGAGAGCTGAAGGCGAACCATGTGAACGCCTCCTCCCGAAGCTTGCGAGCATGGGAGCAATGAATCGATGCATGTTTTAAATCCTCGGTCATGGCGAGCATACCTTGCATCGATCAATAATTGCGATATGTCGATGTTTGGCGTGCTTTCATGCAGGAGAATGCCACGAAGGACTCTCCACCAAAAAACTTCGCACTTTAGGAATTACATTGAGCTTCCATAAGGCCTTCCACAAGCGTTGATCATTCCACGAGTTCCGGTAGCGCCCCTTCCTCTCGAGCAAGGAGCTCATTGCGAGTCATGAGACCGCTGATCGCCGTCTTCCGCAGATGTAGTTGCGGATTTTCCAAAGCCAAGCAAGCAGATCCTCCGCCTCCTCTACGGATGGGGATATTAAGAACGTCGACATCCGGTTACAATGAGGGTCGCTCTAACCATCCATCACCTCAGGGACCAATTCTCGAATTCGATAAGTTGAAACTCTCTGATAATGGTATTGGAGGCCGTGAGATCGGACGCATGGAGATAGTACCGGTATCAGTTTGGTTCCACAGAAATAGAACTTCCATCGCCCACTCTTGCGATCAACCCCACATTCAGGGCTTCTCTTCCCTGACGATAGCCTTCGGTGGTGATGCAGATTTGGGGAATGAAGCTTGCATAAATCGATATCTGGAAAGTATCTGCCTTTCAGCCACCCTTGCACACAAGGAGTTGGGATTAAATCATAAAGCGCCATCCATGTTTGCCGAGCATAGCAAGATTGAGCAGACGTAGAGTCTCTAAAACCCACCACCCTTGCACTTTGGCTTGGTCATCTCCTCCCGGGAAAGCCAATGCATTGCCTTCTTATCAACGAGCTGCTCCAAAAGAATTTCGCGCCATAGGGAGGTCGGACTCTTGTAAACCTTTTTTATGCGAAGGTACTCATCGGGTAGGTAAGGATCGCTTGAGCTGTTGACTTGATGAGCGTTTCCACCAGTGTGAGCAAGCAAATTTTCCGACCACCCGTTCATAAATCCACGAGCTCTTTCACCGATATGATCAAATGTCCCACTCATAATCGCCCCAGCAGTAAGTAGGACAACGAGAGTATTTCTCATTGAAAGCTTCCACTTGGATATTGATACTGACTTTCATAGTTTCCCTCACATGATCAGGAGTATTAGTCTTTGAAGTAGATGGAGCTCTTTTCCGGTTAACTCTCGTGTGACCAGAAGCATCACAGTAGATCCTCAAGATTTCATTAAGCCTAATATACTTTGTGGTCCTTGGCCTCAATAAAGATAAGGCATCATCTGCGAAAAGCAAATAGAAACCCACGGTGATTATAGCTTACTCTCAATCCTCGTCAATAGCACCCCCATTGTAATATTTCAATAAGGAGGAGAAACCTTCCGCACAAAGAAGGAAAAAATCTGGCGGCGAGGGTCACCTTGGCGGAGCCCCTAGAGGGGTGAAGAGCGGCAGGAGTTCACCATTCTCAGCGCGCCGAAAACCTTCTTGAAGACACACACTTCATAATCAGCTGACAAAACAATACTTGAACCCCAGCTTGGACAGAATTGCTTGAGGAAATGCCACTCGACACGGTCATAAGCTTTCATCATATCAAGCTTGATCGCACAAGAAAAATTATTTCCTTTCTTCCTTCTACGCATTGTGTGCACACTCTCATAAGCCACAAGTGCGTTATCGGTAATAAGCCGACTTAGCACGAAAGCACTTTGTTCTCGCTGATAATCTCATTCATAAAACCTCATGCCACCGATTTGTAATTGCCTTACTGCAATCTTATACAAGGCGAGCGCATTGCAATTGGGCGATCTTGAGAAATGGACTGGGGATGCTTTACCTTTGGAATTAAGGTAATGGAAGTATCATTTAGTCCCGGGCCGAGCTCCCCGCCATTAAGAAAATCCAGAACCGCATTAGTGACATCTCCACCAAGCAGGTCCCAATGCCTCTGGTAAAACCTGCTGATGAAACCATCCACACCGGGAGCTTTCGAAGGAGACATCTGAAAGAGTGCAATTTTGACCTCCCCTGCAGTGTAGGGTTTAGTAAGCTCCATGTTCATCGCGTCTGATATTTTGGACGGGACATGAGCTAGGAGTTCGTTTGGGTCATGAAAACCGTCAGACTTGTGCGACATCGATAGAACTCTGGCGAACTTCGTCTTTGTCATCACTCTCATCCACGCAGACCGATCCGTCAGATCGCCTGAGACCCTGAATCTTGTTCATTCTCTGTCGTTGCCTGGCCTGGGCCTGAAAGTACTTGGTATTACGGTCCCCTTCCCGTAGCCAAGGCACCCGAGATCGCTGTCGGTACCACACCTCCTCTAGATGCAGTGCCTCCTTTAATTTCTTAACTGTAGTTTGCTCCTCATCCGTCGGGCCACGCCCAATAGACAGCGATCGAAGCCTGTCAAGCTTTTTCTGGAGTTGTCTGACCCTCCTGGTCAGGCACCCAAACTCCCTGGACCCCCATGGTTCGAGTTGCTTGCTGATTCACCTAGTCTTGCCGAAATGCCTTGCAGCCACAGGCACGTTGTATTCCCTTGCCAGTTTCGAGACACAAGCCGTTCATAGTCAGAGTGGAGACGCGGACATTTTCATATCTGAACCCTTCTTGGCCCTGAGACCGCATGGCTCAAAGGTTTCTTTAATTTCGGCAACAACAAAGCGGTGATCGGACTCCACGAAGAGAGGTGCGAACTACGATGTCTTGAAACTATTGCGGAAATTCTCATTAGCAAAACTCGGTCCAACCTTGCTTTTACATTATCCACGCCTTGGCTGACGATTATCCCATGTGTAAGCCATGCACGACCAGCCCAAGTCCTGCGAGAGAGATCCTCTGTAACTTCCGAAAAGCCCGCATTTGTCGCTCAGGCGAAATGCCAGACTAAAATGTTCATTGGAGTATAGCGTCTCATTAAAATCACCCATGCACAGCCATGCATTATGAGGAATAGAATGCAGCGAACGTAAGAACCTCCAGCTGTGGTGCCTTTCATCCGCTCGCGGTGCTCCATAGAACCCTGTAAACCTCCAGGGTGGAGAATTCAGTAGGTTATTAGTAACCAGGACATCGATGTGGCGTTGGCTGAAGTTTTTGAGCTCAACAGACACATCTCGTGACCAAAAAAGACCAATGCCGCCACTAAGGCCCGCACTGTCTACCGCAAAACTACCAGCAAAACCCAAACTGTGCTGCAGATCCTCTACTCTTTTTGCTCTGATTTTCGTTTCCATGACAAAGAGTAGGGCGGGGCCTTCAACTTCTGTCTTTGCGAAGTTCACGAACTGCCTCGGGGTTCCCCGGGCCCGGCGATTCCAGTGATGCAACTCATTGGGGCCGCGGGACCATGACGGCGGTCTCTGCCGAGATTTTCAGTGTGGGTTTCTTCTTTTTGCGTCCGACTAAAATCCTCTCCTTCCCCATGACTTCTTGATCTTTGTATCAGAATTGGCGAGTATTACCATCAACATCCTTACGCACCTTCGTCGGTCGGCCGGCAGGGTGGTCTTTGCCACCGGCTTGTAAACTTGATTTGGAGCATCCTTGCGTTTACATTCTTTACTGTTCTTGGTAGGGAGTTCACCTCCTCTCCCATGTCTCTTTTTTTACTAGAGTTCCTAGTTGCACTTGCTGCTCGCCCCCCATAATCCTTGGAGGAGTTTTTCGGCATTGCGCCTTGCGGTAATCTTGGCGCCATTGCGTCGATCAAAGGAGGCTTCGCCCTTCTCATCTCGCGATCCGGTGTTGGGCGATGCGGATCCGAGTGTCCCAATCTACCACAAGAGAAGCGAAATATGGCACCTGTTCATATTGTATGTTATACATGTCCACTTTCTTCCTCTGGCGAGAATCAATGAGAATCCATCTCGGCGTGACTTCTCAACCTCTATGGTGATCCGTGCTCAACAAAACCACCATTGTGATCGAAACTAATTATGGGGGCGTGTTTATCCATACGCTGCGATCGGTTCCACTACGATTCATCCCTCAAATTGAAGGGTAAGTTCACAACTCGGCCCATTTGGAGCTTGTCAAACTTGACCTCATCCGGTCGCATCTGTTCTTCAAATTCGGCTTGCGGCACGGCATGTTAATATGCCATGGCGAACCTCCCTTGCAGCGATCCGCGATCATCGCGTGATTCAAACTCGAGCCACAAACATGTTAAAGCCCGCGAGTCTGAACTTCACCCTCGGGTTGCCCCCGGCCCGTAAAGGCGTTGGTGATGAGTACGTATGTGGGAGTAGATGCGGTGCGAACCTTGCCGACCACCGCCACCTCGTATGCGGCGTTCCTTGACCGCGATCATCAAGCACCAAGGAGTTGCCTCTTCTTGAGAGATGTCAAGTTTACCCGGGCCTCCTCGAAGCTTCTTCCGTCTTCATGCGATCCGCCCAAATGCGTCGCTCACCCCTTCGCCCATTGCATCGGGAGCGACCATCGCGTGCGGGACGAGATTCACCTCCGTCGCCAGATCTCCGAGGCGACGTCGGGTTCCGATCGAAAACCCTATCGCCACCAGCGCGCGCCCGAGGTTTTAGGGTTTGGGGAAAAAAAACTCACCCTCTGAGGTTACTATCGGTCTTGCTCTAGTCCCTATATTACAATATTCTGGCGGTAGATACAACAAACTATCCCGAATTACGGTTTGGGTGAGAGTGTACTACGTACATGATAACATAAAAGGTTAGTAGTTATCTTTCTTTAGTTTTCTTGGGTTATACATATATGGGTTACAACCCTTTTCATAGTTCTTGCTAAAAGATGCTTGGCCTCTTCTAGTGAGAATCTTGTATGGTCCAGCAAATCGTTGTGCCAGTTTACCATTGAGCGACACAACCCTAAAGGCCCTCAACTAAAGGGCCGTGTCATGTTCGACCTTCACGCCTGGCTTTTCACTTCCATGACGCGCGTCAAAGACCGGCCGAGCCCTTTTATTGCGTGTCGTGCAAGGCCTGTGTCGGGCTGAAAATTCATGCTCGTGGGTCGGCCCGTGAGGCACGGCCCAAATGGCTAACTTTCCTTGACTCCGTTCTAACAGTATAAGACGGTTGCCTCTTTTATTCGCGGAAAAAGACCATTTGTGGCTCCTTTGTGCCTTTGCCATAGCGTGTGTACTGGAGTAGTAACAATTTTGCATGAATATCCAGCGACCAGCGACAAGTTTTCAGGGCGTAGGCAATTATGCGTAGCAGCTAGCTAGGCCTCCTTCTTTCGCCAAGCCTGCAGTATAGTAACAGCTGATTATTTTCTCCTGTCATTTCCATGTACAATGGCAGAAACACCCCTTGGCCTGTGCAGCTATTACAGCCCTTTGATGGCCATAAAATATTGTATTGTGAACCTGGCAACATAAGAAAAAGATTGGTCTGCGCAATTTGTCCATATGTTGCAGCAGATTCTTTCAGAAAATGGAGACGGTGCCTTTTCTAGGTGCATAGGGCGGTGAGAAGTGATTCCGTTTCAGTTTCGTAGTTAAGTGTATAACGAGGAAGAAATAATAAGACAGCTGCATTTTGACAAAAAAGACTGATGGCATGAACGAAAGATAAAAAGAGCCGGATACGATGATGGAACATTTCCATATGTAGCGATGAGCTGCAACTTCCCATCCAGAGGTAGCCTGCCTGAGGCCAGTGCAGTGCTACCCTCCCCCTCCCTCCCTAACAAGAAAAGGAGACTCATTCATGCCAACAAGTAGGGTAAAATGAGGTAGTTTTTGCAAAAGGGCAGCAAGGAACAATTTGTGTGTGAGCGAGGAGAGGGGTTACAGTTTGTTACTGCCGCCAGCACAGCATGGTGGTGGTGGCAGTGTAGGGTGTGGGTTTAGTACTTTTGGTTAAAGATAGCGCAGGGCTATAGCGTAGGCCGGTAGCATAGGGCCCCAGTGCCCTGCTGCTGCAAGCCACACACACACACAAAGCCCCACCTCTCTCTCTAGTTCTCGTTCTACTACTACTTCTCTCTCTTCTCTCCCTATTATTGCAGGTGTCAGGGAGACAGCAAAGCAAGTTGCTCCCTCCTTTCCCTCAACTGTTTGGCTTTTCACCTCTGCTTCCCATCCCCCCCGTTTCTCCCTCGCTCCTTCCTCATTTCCCTTCCGATTTACTCTGGTAGAGAAATGAGAAGGATAACTCTGGTTGAAAATAAACAAGAAGGAAACAGATCCAAAGGTAACAACAACCAGTAGGCAGTAGTACATTTTTACCATTTGCAAATAAACAAGGTACTCAGTAGAGTCAAGCAGCAAATACACATTGAGAAGCCGGTCGGTACAGTAAAAATATGTTTTTTAGCAGACTACAGTAAAATATGTGTTATCCCTCGGTGGTCTGTCGTCCGTCCGCCCGGCCCAGCCCAACCCTGGGCCAACCGCAGAAGGCGACAAGGCGGACCCGCCAAGCGCGCCCTGACACAAGCGCACACGCACCGAACGCAGGCGCCAGCTTTCCTCCGACGCGCCCGCACGTGCGGGGAGGGACCGACCGAGCAAGGACGGACGGACGGAACCCCGTCGCGCTATCGCCAAATCCTCCCTATGCCGCTGCCTGGGACTGGGTGGGTTAACGGCCAGAGGTAACGGCGCCGTCTACCTGGGCGGTTTCGGCTTTGTCGTAGGGTATGTGGGGTGCGGCGCAGGTTTCGAGGCCACACGTGTGGAGGGCCTAGGTGGGCGCTGATATGATTCGGACGGCAGGGATGGAGGCCGCCTCGTGGTGCGGCCCGGCATTGGATGGGATTGGCATTGGGAGAATAATTCGAGCTTCCAGGATTTGGTCTCTGAGGGACGGGACCCACCCCCACTTCCGTCACTCACTCTACCTTTTTCCATTTCGTCAAAATAACCGGGCTGGGCTCGTCTTACAAACTTGTTTGGCACCAAATCGCCTACAAATGTTTGAAGCAATCGGTTCAGACATATTTAACCATCAACGGCGGCGGCGCCCCTCCATCTTGGCGGGCTCGGCATCCGGACCTCCATCGACAAGGATCTCTCCGTGTCTTTTTGGTTGTGGCTGCGGCCCACCGACGGCGGGTGGGCTCTTTCCCCCCTCATCGACTCCTCGCCATCTTTCACGCGTCCGTCGGATTATCGGCGATGGCGAGTCTTGGTTCTGGGTGATGCTTGGATCGGCGGCATGCCCGCGGACATCGCCCAACACCCCCCTTGTTCCCGCGGCCTCAAATGCAAATGGGGAGGGCTCGGGACCCTTTTTGGATTGGGAACTTGCGTGGCCCGCCCGCCTTACAGTGGAGTACATCGGCTCGGACTAGGCTCCGTCACCTCCACCTATCTACCTCCACGGCCGTCTTATGCCGGGGTGGATGGAAACTACTCCGGATCACGCTTCGAGCCCTCTTTCTTTGGCTCCAAGCCGCCCCATTCGGCACCTCACAAAATGTTGGGGCCTTACCGTCAAGATGTTCACGGTTGGCCAACCTTGACTTGTTGGTGAAACGGGACGCAACGGTCTCCCCACAAGCAGATGTGCTCTGCGACCCGGCGTCGAGACCATCAACATATCATCATCGTGCCCATTCTCCGGGCGGGTTTGGCATGATGTCTGTCTTGAGTGGGCGCCGTCCACACCGGCCCCGGGTTCCTCCCGGTGCTCTTCCATGATCATGAGCTCCCCTGGACGTAAGGGCTTGCCCCTTGCAACCACGGCTGGTCTTCTAAAGGGCGCAACATTTGTGTCTTCGGGAGTCCCCTCCACCCCGGCTTCTTGAGATTATCGAGCGAGGCCGTTCTTGGGCTAGAGGGCGCTCACGGTTTAAACATCTTTTGGCATAGGTCCCTAAGCTGCGGTAGCGCCCGTCCTCTCCTCCTCCTGTCTTGCTGCGTCTTGGCCGAAACCCCCTGTACCTTCCCTCCTTCCTATCAATGAAATAATCGCTCTCTAAGCGTATTGAAAAAAAATCAAATGGTAATGGGATGTTTGGCCGAGACATCTTTCCGTCGGACCCCAACATCGACCCAAGCCCTTTTTTCGTGCTCGAAACCCTCCACACATTTAGAAATGTGCCCTACCGTCCGCCTACCGCATTCCCAAAGGACGGTTTCCGTCACCTCACCACGTCGTCTCCTAACCCGTGGGTGGGCCAAGGACCCCATGGCGGTTCACTAATGGGCCCCGGACACCTCATGACATATCGAGGAAGATTCCACAAGATTTGGTGATCAAGACAAGGACTCCTCTCCCCGGCGTGGTACTAGGACTCTTGTTATCCTTGGCCTCCGGAACATTATATCGGCCAATGGGCGTCGATAAATCATTATGACATACATCATACCCTTGGGTTTAGACCACAACTTACGGTCTCAAGTAGATCAACTTTGTATTCGATACATCAACATCAATATAAACAAGGCGGGACATAGGGTTTCGTGCATCAAGAGGGCCCGAACCGGGTAAACATGTCTCTGTTCCCCATTGTTCCAAGATCCCCTCGGGACTCCCTACCCGAGTCTGCGGTTTTGACATCGCGATGGTTCTTTCATTGAGACTTCCGTTGTAAGATCGCGAAGGATCAATGGCTCCGTCGAATCAAGCTGCGATGTCGGCATCTTCGTGCCCGGCTCAATTAGTCACCTTCCGATTGAGGCGCTCCGCCTCGGATCATCATGTTGGGGGTGGGCCTTACAACATCAGCGTCGATCTTTATCAAGATCATCGGAACCATCCATGGGCTGGGGCTCACACAACTTGCCCTCGGCGACCGTGTTGTTTTTACGGGCGGGAACCTATTCACCGCCACCGCCTCCTTGAGGCCCGCTTTGGCGATTGCTTTGGTGAAATTTTGCGAAATAAGTCTCAACAACCTTGAAAATATTCATCACGTTCCGATGGAGGAATCTCGGCGATCTCAACATCGAACGCGAATCGGGCGAGTTTAGGAGAGGTCCGGCGTCCCGGAGATCGTTTGGAAGATTCAACCTTCATCAATTGCGAATTCCTTTAAACTGAATATCAGCCCGATCAACCGTTCAACTCGAAACTTTTCGGGAGTGGGTCAATTTTGGATCTATTTTTCCGAATCTGAACCCGACCGAGTTTATCTTTCTTAATAAACACGATATTGGACAACCTTTTTGAGGAATTTCATTCTAGGGTATTGTGTTTGCTCTCAAACCGCGACAAATTTTGAGCCTTTTCCAAGACTATCTTAACCGTCGCGCGGTGTCAAACCAACCCGACACGTTGCTCCCGTTCCACCGCTAGATAGGTCGTCTCAAAAGGTCAAGCTCATCGGTTATCACCCGCGAGCCGACCAAAGTCCGCATCCGAAGGCTAAATCATCACCAACATCGTCGCCCCATGGATTCGTGGGCGGGCACACCGTTCGCCGCCGCGGTCACTTCATCAAGCCGCCATCGACCCGCGTCACAAGATCCGACCTGCGTCGGCATCGCGCGCCATTGTTTCTTCAAGCCGATATCCACCACAGGCCGATGGCTCGGCTCGAGGGCTGCAACCTCGGCTGACCGAGGCTTCATCATCTCTTCACGAACCTACTCGGGAGTTGGCATCACCGGGACTAACCCGTCACCTCGGTGGATAGGGCTTTGCCTTGCCATGTCGACCATCCTACATCGCCCCGTCAAGCCGAGCTCTTTTCGATCACCTCGGTCTTGGGATGGGACCTCGGCCAAGCCGGGACTACGTCTTTGTCCGCCACAATTCGAGACCTCTTCATCAACATAGAGCACACTAACCACTAAGTGCTACCTCTTGAGCTTCGTTGGTTTTTCCCTTGAAGAGGAAAGGGTGATGCGCAAAGTAAGTAAATTTCCCTCGGTTTGAGAACCAAGGTCTCAATCCAGGGAGACAACACACAAGTCACGAATACGCAAACAATCAAACAAACTTGCAAGCGATAAAGGGTTGCCAATCCCTTCCGACTACTTGCAAAAGTGATATTAATAGAGATAGATAAGCGGTAAAGTAAATATTTTTGGTATTTTTGGTTTATAGATCGAAAAGTAAAAGATTGCAAAAGTCTAGATCGGAAACTAATATGATGGAAAAAGAGACCGGGGCCATAGGTTTCACTAGTGGCTTCTCTCAAGATAGAAATAATACGTTGGGTGAACAAATTACTCTTGAGCAATTGATAGAAGAGTGCATAAAATGGCGATATCTAAGGAATGATCGTGAACATAGGCATCCATCCGTGTCAAGTAGACCGACTCCCTACATCTACTACTATTACTCCACACATCGCCGCTATCCCATGCATCTAGAATATTAAGTTCATAAAGAATGGAGTAGCGCATTAAGTAAGATGACATGATGTGAGGAATTAACTCAAGCAATATGATGAAACCCCATCTTTTATCCTCGATGGCAACAATGCAATCGTGTCGCTACCCCTACCTTGTCACTAGGTGAAATCACGGAAGATTGAACCCAAAGATAACACCTCTCCCATTGCAAAATACCAATCTAGTTGGCCCCAAACCGATAATTCAAAGAAAATCGAAGATCCAAATCATGCATATAAAATTGAGAACATTCAAATAATATTCATAGATAAGATGATCATAAATCTACAATTCATGGATCTCGACAAACAACCCAAAATAAGATTACATCGGATAGATCTCCCATCGAGAGAACATGGTATTGAGAATCAAGAGAGAAAAAAACATCTAGCTACAAGCTATTGACCCGTAGGTCTGTGGTAAGCTACTCACGCTTCATTGGAAGGGCAATGGTGTTGATGTAGAAGCCCTCCATGATCGAATCCCCCTCCGGCAGGACGCCGGAAAAGGTCCCTAGATGGGATCTCACGGGCACAGAAGGTTGCAGTGGTGGAAAAGTGTTTTCGTGGCTCCCCCTGATGGCTTTGGGGTATAAGAGTATATATGGGCAAAAGAATTAGGTCAGGAGATCCATAAGGGGCCCACAAGGGAGGGGCGCGCCCTACCCCCTGGGCGCGCCCTCCACCCTTGTGTTCGCCTCGTGGCTCCTCAGACTTCATCTCCAAGTCTCCTGGTTTGCTTCTGGTCCAAGAAAGATCATCGCGAAAGTTTTATTCCGTTTGGTATTCCTTTTTGCGAAACTCTAAAGCAAAAAAACAAAAAGCGGCACTAGTCTCTAGGTTAATAGGTTAGTCCCAAAATAATATAAAATAGCTTATTAATGCATATAAAACATCCAAAAAAAATTATATAATAGCATGGAACAATAAAAAATTATAGATACGTTGGAGATGTATCAAGCATCCCCAAGCAACTCCCTTTGTCCTCGGTAGGTAACGATAAAACAGATTTTTGATGTGGAATGCTACCTAACATATTTATCAATGTAATCTTATTTATTGTGGCATGAATGTTTAGATCTTAAGATTCAAAACAAAAGTTTAATATTGACATAAGCGCAATAATACTTCAAGCATACTAATAAAAGCAATCATGTCTTCTCAAAATAACATGGCCAAAAGCTATCCCTACAAAATCATATAGTCGGCTATGCTCTATCTTCATCACACAAAATATTTAAATCATGTACAACCTCGATGACAAGCCAAGCAATTGTTTCATACTTTTGATGTTCTCAAACTTTTCAACTTTCACGCAATACATGAGTGTGAGCCATGGATATATCACTATGGTGGAAGAGAATATGGTGGTTGTGGAGAAGAAAAAAAAGGAGATAGTCTCACCAACTAGGTATCAGGGCTATGGACATGCCCATCAATAGATATCAATATGAGTGGTAGGGATTGCCATGCACGGATGCACTAGAGTTATAAGTGTATGAAAGCTTAAAAATAAACAAAGTGGGTGTGCATCCAACTTGCCCACGAAGACCTAGGGTAATTTGAGGAAGCCCATCATTGGAATATACAATCCAAGTTCTATAATGAAAAATCCCCACTAGTATATGAAAGTGATATCATAGGAGACTCTCTATCATGAAGATCATGGTGCTACTTTGAAGCACAAGTGTGGTAAAAGGATAGTAACATTGCCCTTCTCTCTTTTCTCTCATTTTTTTGTTTGGGCCTTTCCTCTTTTTTATGTGGCCTCTTTTTTTTTTTTTCCGGTCTCATCCCACTAGTGGGGAATCACACCTCCATCATCCTTTACTCCATGGGACAATGCTCTAATAATAAAAGCATCACACTTCTATTACTTAAACTCGGGAATCACAACTCGTTACTTAGAACAAAATATGACTATATGAATGCCTCGGGGTGGAAAAGATGTGCAATGAATCAAGAGTGACATGTATGAAAGAATTATGAAAGGTGGTTTTGCCACAAATACAACGTCACTACATGATCATGCAAATCAATATGACAATGATCAAGCTTGTCATAATAAATGGAGCGGTTGGAAAGTAGCATAATATATCTGGAATGGCTATGGAAATGCTATAATAGTAGGTATCGTGGTTGTTTTGAGGAAGGTATATGGTGGGTGTATGGTATCGGTGGAGTTTGCGCCGGAGAGGCTAGCAATGGTGGAAGGGTGGAGTGTGAATAATCCATGGACTCAACATTAGTAATAAAGAACTCACATACTTATTGCAAAAATCTATTAGTTGAAATAAAGTATTGCGCATGCTCCTAGGGGATAGATTGGTAGGAAAAGACCATCGCTCGTCCCCGACCGCCACTCATAAGGAAGACAATCAAAAAATAAATCATGCTCGGCTTCATCACATAACGGTTCACCATAGTGCATGCTATGGAAATCACAAACTTTAACACAACTCTAATTCACAACTACTCACTAGCATGACTCTAATATCACCATCTTCATATCTCAAAAAATAAAAAAATAAACTTATAGTATTAATAATATGAAAGTTTTATTATATCCCTTTGGATGCCTTCAAAGGAGTTTTTTCCAAATAAAATTAAGGCTAAGGCTCCAAAATTATATTAAAGAATTATTAGTTTTAAAAATAAATCCGCCATGCTCCAAAAAGTTGTAAACCTTTGGACAAAATTCCAGCTCAAAAATAAAGTAAGCACAAAGTTTTAATAAATAGTTCATGATTACCTAAAAGGGAAAAGGATGTTGGGCAAACTAAAATCGCTAAATAATACGGGGTCCGAAAACAACATTGGGGTGAATAAAATATACCTCAAGGAATTCCGTGAAGGAAGGCGAAGAATCCTTAGGGATAAGAAACTCGTTGCCTTGAAATTACCTTGGGGTCCTTGGTGAAATCGTTAATCACAGGGGGTAAGGCGAAAACCAGGAGGAATTTGGGGGGAAATTTGGAAAATCTTGACAAAAGTCTCAAGAACATAAGAAACAAGCAGGTCACATATGAAATGAAGTAAATGAAACGTTAGGGTAAACAAAGGAAAAAAGCGTGGGAAAATTGGGCGGGAAATTGAAATTTATCAAAGTCTTCAAGCCAATTGAACAACAGTCCCAAACGTTTTGGGAAATAAAGGGTTGGGAAAATAAACCGTTAGTTGGTGAAACTGATTTGGTAAACAATTCCAATTCTTGTCTCGGTTTGCGTCGTTGGAAGGGAATTTAAATCAAGCCGGATCCGGACACCCGATGAGCCAATCACCCGGGTTAGTTTTTTGAATCCCGGATCGTCCAATCCTCGGGAAGTTTGGTGCTTCAAATTGGTGCCCCAATCCAATTTTTGGAGCTTAACCTTGGGCGCCCAAGTCAAAACCGTCTTAAAGGTAAAAGGCGGATCACGCAAGATCAATTTCTTATGGCTAATCATTTTTTTGGGGGTTTGGGATTTTCCTACTTGTGAGCCAAAGTCCTCGGAGGATGGGTTGCTCTAAAGAAAGTGTCAAGTTCTCTCAAAGGGTTTGGGAAGGGATTTTAGTGAGCAACCCACATGAAAACATAAATGCCCTTAATGATATGCCTTATGGAAAGAATTTGGGACAGGCGGCAGTCAAATTTGATTCAAATTCCTCGGGGCACAAATTTCCTCCTTTTTAAAATTTGGGCGAATTCCAATCCTGATCGAAAACCTCATAGGAAGACTCGTTCATCCTTGAAAAATTGGTGTATAGTTTCAATCTTCACTAAGGGATTTAGATGTAATTTTGGTTGAGCAACATGGTTTTTTAGTTTTCCCGATTTAACTATGGTGTTTCCATATAAGAAAGAAAATGAAACTGAAAAGTCTTGGGTTTGTTTAAATGAATTAAGTTTCAGGTCCCCAATTTTTCACTTTAAAGTTTGAAGGTTTGAATATAAATTTGACGAAGAATTCATTTTTAAAATATTTTCCGTAAAATCAAATCCTCATAGACTTAAATTGACACTCCAAGATCAGCCCAACCTTAAGTTTCAATCACCAAAAAAGGGGACAGATGCTTAAACCCCCATTTTGGGAAGACAACTAGGTTTTTTCAAAGAGGATAAACAATGAAGTTAAATTGATATTGAGGTTTGTTGCAAGTATGGAAAACTCCCCACAAATTGGCTATGAGAATTTGCTTTTGAGGCTGCCTTTGAAGGATTGAATCAAATCTCCCCATATCTTGTTTCATAAACATTTGAAAAGTTTGAAGTTTGAAATGATGTAAATATGGTGCGTGTAATTCACAGCGTGCTAATTTGAGGAATAACATGGAATACACATCAAAATTCGAGTTGCTCAAAAGTATGGGCTCCAAAAGTTGGCACCATGGGTTTAAGATTACAATCGATCCAATAAAAGCCGGAAGACGGTTGAACAAGGAGATAGACCGGCGAAGACTAATCAGATTTCTCCCCTTTGTCTCAAATCCAAAAGGATCGGCGAGGACAACAATTTCAAGTTATGGAGGGGCCCGGGTTTGGGGAGTTGTTTGTTGTGAGGGCTTTCCTGTGCAAATCTTCATACTCATAATATCCGCGAGAAGAATAGGCTGGCCTGGAACTTTGACCCCGAATTTTTAGGGGTCAACTCAAATTCTTCCTTAAAATGTCTTAGTTTTGGGGTATAAACATGAGTGAGAAAGCCATCTTGGGTTTATAATGAGTGGTTTTCTTCCGCATTATGTTTGATCATGTTGTGAAGTTGACCAAGGATCTTTACCCATTTGTGATTGGTAACCCGTGAAAACGAGGGTAACTCCGGTTTGGATTTTCAAACCCCTTTTATTTCGATGTCATTTGGCGGGTCATTGGTTAATGGGCGAAAGACCATCCAAAAGGGAGTCCTTTGACCCGATTTGCCTTGCCTTTATCTCGGTTGGCCGGGGTTTGAGGATTCAATGGACAAGAGCTCCGGGTTGGTGGGAAATTTGGTTTGTGAAACTTGGGCCCTTTGAAATTCTTCCAAAAGGGCTGGGTTTCTGAAATTAAGTTTTTGGGCCTTTTGAAGAAAAGGAATTGGGAGGCTTGCTTTTAAAGCTTTCTTCAGGCCAAATTCCTTTTATTTCCTTTAAAAGCTCTTGTTTTTCGTGAGAATGAGGCGTTTAGGGGCACAATAAAGGCCTCCTTTGACGAAAGAATTTTTTTTTGGCCTTGGGACCAAAGGGTTCTCCATAAGGAAATTTTCTTTGAAATGGGAATTTGGCCATCATTGGAATAAGAGGGAGGGCTTCTTTTCCCCGGGTTTTTAAAATGTTTTTCTCTTCCACACCCATTTTTTCTTCCAATTTCGGGTTGTGGGAGGGGCGAAGAATTTTGATTTTTCTTTCCCCTTCGGTCCCAATTTGATTTTCTTCCGAAACCCTGGGTCCCAACCCGGCAATTCCTACCAGGAGAATTTTCATGGCAAAATTTGGTCTTGGTTCACCCGGGGAAAGAATTTTATGGGTCCTTTCTTTTTTCTGGGTCTTTTTATAGCAAAGAAGAAAATTTTGAGGGGAAAGGGGACGGGAATTTTCTTCTTGAAGGCAATTTTTCTTGGGGAAGGGTTTTTCGTGATTTTTTCCCCCCCAATATTTTCTGGGTTCTTGGGTGAAATTTCTGGGGGTTTCCTTGGGTTTTCCTTGGGAGGCTGGCGGGTTTTCTTGCAAAAAACTTTGGTCTTCCCTAGCAAAATGATAAAGTTTCTTAGGGCTTATTTTAAGGATGGAAAGAGTTTTTGGGATTTCCCGGGACTTTCAGCTTCTCCTGATTGGGCTTTTAAACCCTTCTTCCCAAAATTTTAAAACCTTATTGGGGATAAAAGGGGGGGAAGGTCGGGCTTTTTTTGGGATCCGGGAGGCCCAATGAGAGGGTTTTTTGGAACCAGGGTTTAACCCTTAAGAAAATTTCTTTGATGAATAAAAAGGGCAATAATTATTCAAAGGGACTGGGGCACCCCTTCCTGACAAAGGGTGGCGGGGTTTCTTTTCTTCCCCCTTTATGGGCTTTTCCTTCTAGGGCAAAAAGAAAAAATTGGGTTTTGGGGCGGGAACCCTTAATTTTTGGGTTCGATGGGCCCGATTTCTTTCGGAACCCTAAAATAAGAAATTCCCCGTGGGTTGGGATGGAGAGACCAAAGGGACTGGGTATTTTTGGGCCGGCCCTGAAATATAAGGGGCAGGGGTTCGGCTCACTCAACTGGGTTTTCTTTTGCATGGGAGCCCCCAATTTTCAAACCCTTCGTGGGGTTTTCCTTTCCGAATGGGAAAGTTAAAACCCTTTTTTTGGGGGCTTTTAATTAAGGGGCTGAAAGTCCTCGGGGTATTTAGGGGCGCCCATTTTGGGGCTTTCCCCGAAGGTTTTTACCCCGGGCCTTCAAATTTAATTTTTTGGGAGAAAGGGCCGTACTTTACCCCGGGAGCGGGAGGGGCGGGCGGGTGGACCGGTCGGGGTCCCTGTTCCTTTTCTCGGCAAAGATTGGTACAGGGTGGCCCTAGCCCTTCAATGGGGAGATTTACCAAAGACCGGGGGCCCATCCGGGGGAATGGGCAAACCTTTTCCTTGACAGTTTGAGGGAACCGGGTCAAATTGGCCAGTTCTTTATGGGGGAAGGCCCCGGGGAGGGAAAACCTTTTAGGCCGAGGGCGAAAACCCCGGGGAATTCCCGGGGCGTGGCCCCGGCCAACCCCGGTTATTTTTGGTTTGGTTTAAAGTATTCCGGTGAAGGGCCCAAGCAAGGGGGTTTAAAGAACTTGGCCCGGCGGGGGCAAAAAAGGGATGGGGGAACCAAGGGCCCGGTATAAGGGTTGGGTGGGCCACAGGGGGAGGTTTGGGGGGCAAACCGCGGGGTTTTAAAATCTTATGGAGGGCCCGAAGGGGGGGGTTAGCACCGGGGCCATCAACCCAACCTTCGGGGTTTTTCCTTCCCCGAAGGGCAACTATTAAACCCTTTTGTCCCTTTTTGGCTTTAACCCCCAAGTTAAGGCGATGCCCCCGTTTTTACAGGATTTATGGCCAAATCAATTAACCCGTGGGGCTTCCATTTGAGCTTAAGGCAAACGGGCTGAAGGCTAATCTTTGGGTGGGGGATGCCGGGGATCGGGGCCAAAAATTACATCAGGATGGGGAGGGCCCAACCCCCTTGGATCGGGCCCTTTGGTCCGTTTTCCCAATCCCGGCAAATTGGGGCAAGGTGCCAAAGAATTGGCGGGGGGTTTAGACTAATTTTGGGGTGAAGCTGTTCAAAGTCTACCGGGAGTGAAGGGGGGGGTGGCAACCCGCATTCACAAACCCCGGCGGGGAAACGACAAAACGTTAAGCGACCAGATTGGAGGGGCTTTTCCGGGAAAGGGCGGGAATAAAACCCAAATTAATGGGGTTTAATTTCATTTGGCGCGTCAAACACCGGGCGGGACTTCCACGGGGGACAACGAAGCAAGGGTTGGTGGGGCCCCGGTTCAAGTTTTGGGCTTTTGGGCCTTTTAGTTTAATTGGGGGCCAACCGGATCGGGGGCGGCAGGGGGGAAAAAAGCAACCAAGGGCCAAACCCGGCCAAAAAC
>JAHHZJ010008780.1:0-30163 GCA_021437245.1 Aegilops speltoides
CGCTAATACAACTTTGGGCCATCATGGGAGTTTGGCCTCCGTGCCCGTCGGTGGTGATTCTTCCATGTCGGTTGCTCGAATCCAGCGGAAGAAAGGCCGTTCCTTAAAAATAGTTAGCCTACTTTAGGGTTTAGACTCGGGTTTTGTTTAGCGAAGTTTAGCTATTGCTACTTTTATTTGTCTTGCTCGTAGCGGCTAGTCCGGAGTCAAACATCCTTGGAACCCCATCTTGTGAGATTAATCCTATCTAGCATATTCGCAATTTTAAGATTGCTTGGCTATTATTTTCTTGCATGTTCTTGATTTGCTTGCGGGAAAAATCCTTAAATGGATAGGTCGATCGCCCGTTGGCTTCGGTCGATAACGCCATTAGGTTAGTTTTGATTGCCATGGATATCGGTCGGTACGGTTCTCCTGTCCGGTTGGTAGCCGATAGAGGCAAAAGTGTCCCGTCTTTTCGATGAGATGGTGGATTTCGCTTTGGTGGAAGTCGACTTTGGCGATCCGACTACGAGCATGCGGGGCGTCGGCCTTAAATTCGCTAAACCAACTCCGGGGTTATTGACCACCCGGAACGATCAACGACCACGAGGTCTATTTCCTGGACAAGCGAAAAACAAGGCAGAAACCAATCTGGATATTGCGAATATAAGATAAAGCTTTATTGATCAAGGTGGGGTTACTGGCGCCTTTAATGCAGTCGTTGAACACAAAGCAAATTGCGAAGTTGCAGCTATGGCGAACTTTTGATCTAAACAAAACCCCAAAGTCAAGCGGTGCCTATGGGCTGTATATATGGAGGAAGAGGGGAATTTGTGGCCCTTGGTGGAAGGGTCGAAACTATCCCTATCTTTCCCCACACATCGGACTCTAAAAATAGCCTATACTAATGTATTTCGAAATTACATGGGCCTGGCCCAATAATAAAATGTAACACACCTAGAATAGCCTCGGACGAAATTTTGAAGTGGCATCTTGTATATTTCGTCCAAGGCTTCACTCATTATGGTGGAAAGTCCTGAAATCATCACTTGTAACTCCATTCTTGTCCCCTTGGCATGCCATCATCTCCATGCTTGTTCTTGCTCAATGTTCATCCTTCTCCAAGCTAGGCCCTTCATTTGTAAGCAAAACAAATGTATCCAATTTAAGCGCATCATATTCTCATGAACATTAGAATCATTACCAAAACGAAAGTACACAGTAATTTAGTTGGCGTGTTTGAGGCCTCTAGTAATTGGTCCGGTATGTATAGCGGCGGGGCTTGGGTGTAACAATGGTATTGATGTCCTCATCATCCTCCCCTTCTTGAAATGAAGTCTCCCGGGAAGTTCATCTTCCTCACCCAAATATGGCTTCAAATCTGCAATGTTAAAAGTGGGACTAACCCCAAAATCTGCGAGCAGCTCAAGTTTATATGCATTATCATTTACTTTCTCCAACACCTTAAAGGGACCAGGCCGTGGCATTCGCTTTGATTTGCCAAAATCGGAAATCTATCCTTCCAAAATGTAACCAAACAAGATCTCCGGTGCAAACACAGCATTTTTCTACCCTTATCTCCAGCAAGTTTATATTTAGCATTCATCGCTCAATGTTTTCCTTAGTTAACTCATGCATTTTTAAAATCAATTCAACACGTTCTTTAGCATCAAAATTAATATCCGAAGATGGAAGAAAGGAACAAATCAATAGGTGCCGAGGTGAAACCATACACAACTTCAAAAGGGCACATCTTAGTAGTAGAATGCAATGACGATTATAAGCAAATTCAATATGAGGCAACATTCTTCCCACATTTTCTTACTTTTCTTTAGAACAGCCCTAAGCATAGTAGACAATGTTCTATTATACTTATTTTCCATCGGTTTGGGGTGACAAGTAGTACTAAAAGGTTTAGTCCCCAACAGCCCATAAACATCTCCAAAAGTGGCTAAAAATTTAGTATCACGATCGAAACAATAGTTTTGGCACACCATGCAAGCGAATAATTTCACGAAAGAACAAATCAGCAACATTAACGACATCATCGGCTTTTATGACATGGTATAAAGTGTGCCATTTTAGAATCTATCCACGACAACAAATATGCTATCCTCCCTTCTTTGTTCTGGGTAAACCTAAAACAAAGTCCATAGATATATCCTCCCAAGGAACACTAGGTGCAGAGCAAAGGCATATATAAACCATGAGGATTGAGTCGTGACTTAGCTTTTGACATGTGTAGTTACTGAGACAATAAGCGCTCAACATCCGTCTCATCTTTGGCCAAAGAAATGTATGTAGCAAGTCGTCCTCCGTCTTCTTCACGCCAAAGTGTCATTGGTCCTCCTCCATGCGCCTCCTGCAACGTGACAAAAGGCAAGCGGAGCTAGCTGGAATGCATAAGCTTGTTAGCACGGAACACAAATCCATCATTAATATGCAAACTTGTTCCATGTTCTTCCTTCTTTACAATTCCAATACATCTTTAAAATCAGCATCATGCACATATTGATCTTTGATGGTCTCCAAACCAAATATTTTGAAGTCAAGTTGTGAAAGCATAGTATAGCGTGAGACAATGCATCGCGATAATATTTTCTTTACCCTTCTTGTGTTTAATGACATAAGGGAAAGTCTCAATGAATTCAACCCATTTAGCATGTCTACGATTCAGTTTAAGCTTGACTTTTAATATGTTTCAAAGATTCATGATCAGAATGTATAACAAATTCTTTGGGCCATAAATAATGTTGCCATGTTTCTAAAGTCCGAACAAGAGCATATAATTCTTTATCATAAGTAGAATAATTCAGACTAGGCCCACTCAATTTTTTAGAGAAAAGTATGCAACTGAGTTTACCATCTTGTAATAACACACCTCTAATCCAATTCCACTAGCATCACATTCAAGCTCAAAAGTCTTATTAAAATCAGGAAGTTGGAGTAAAGGGCATGTGTCAACTTATCTTTCAATACCGTGAAGGCTTCTTCACCTGCGGTACCCCCAAACAAAGGCACATCCTTCTTTGTAAGCTCGTTGGGAGGTGCAGCAATGGTGCTGAAATCTCTCTAAGCACTTATAGAAACCAATGAGGCCAGAAACTCCTCACTTGTGTGACCGTTTTGGGCTCGGCCAACTCTCAATAGCTTCAATCTTGGCTATCAACTTCAATTCCTGTGGAGTAACAACACCAGCCAGAAAAAGATACTAAATTCAATTTAAAATTGCACTTCCAAGGTTACCAAACAAGCGTGCATCACGTGAGAGCATTAAAAACAACCATGTAAATGTTCCAAATGTTCTTCCAAAGATTTGCTATAAATCGGTATATCATCAAAATAGACTACCACAAATCGTCCAATGAAATACGTAAAACTTAGTTCATTAATCTCATGAAAGTACTAGGTGCATTAGTTAACCCAAAGGCATGACTAACCACTCATATAATCCAAACTTAGTTTTAAATCTTTGTTTTCCATTCATCTCCCAATTTCATACAATTTGATGGTATCCACTCATAAAATCAACTTTGGAGAATATTGTAGAACCACTCAATTCATCAAGCATATCATCTAGCCTAGGAATAGGGTGGCGATAATATTAGTAATATTATTAATGCCTCTACAATCTTTGTCGTGATACGTATTACCATCCTTTTACGGCACTAGAATAATAGGAACGGCACAAGGACTAAGGGATTATCGTATATAACCTTTGTCGAGCAGCTCCATTATTACTTGGCGCATAATCTCCTACGTCTCCTCGGATTGATGATGCGGTATAAGTGCGGTTGGGTAATGATGCAGGGAATTAAGTCAATTTGATGCTCAATCCCTCGAATGGTGAATGTAATCGGTGGCACGTCTTGTGGAAAGGCGTCGTGAACTCACTGCAAAATGTTAGTGACGAGGGGCAAAGAGGAAAGGCATCCTCGAATGAAAATAATGCCTCTTTGCACACAAAAGCATAGCAAATAGATTTGCTAAAATCTAGCTCATCAATATCAGTTGGTGGCAAGTAAACATGCACTTTTCAATTTAATTTCGGAAGCAACGATAGATGGTTTATTATTAGGCTTCATGTGTTGCTCAAATTCTTTTGCGACAATCTGATTTTCCACTCTTATTTTTCTCTGTTTTGCTTTATTAGCTCTATTAATATCATCTTTCAAAAATGGACTCAAGAGTCATAGGAACAAAAGTAATATTTTTATCCTTATGAACAAAGAGTATCTTGATTGTTTCTACCATGGTGTCTGAGAATTTTATCAAATTGCCATGGTCTACCAAGTAACAAGGAACATGCTTGCATAGGTACCACATCACAATCAACATAATCAGCATATGTAGAGATACTAAATATGCCACCGGCAGATGCGTGTTACCTTAACCTTGCGGCTGTTGTTGAACCATTGGATGTAATGGGATGTGGATGTGGTCTTGTGGTGAGAGATAGCTTCCCCACCATCTCCATGCTAGCCAAGTTGTTGCAGCTCCCTCCATCTATGATGGCCTTGAATAGAGCGTTCCTTCACAACTCCTTTGTATGGAACAAATTATGCCTCTGATTTTGCTCAGCTTGTAACTTTGCACCTCAAAACCACGTTGAAAGCAACTAAACATTCATACTGTCGGCATCTTGACAGCCATGTATTGTGTCTCATGATCCAGAATCATCTCCACCGTGTTTCCTCATGTGTAATAAGAGGAAAAATCTCCTCATCATAGTCACTAAGCGGACTCCTACCCACCATCCTCGGTAGCAATCAT
Source organism: Aegilops speltoides (assembly GCA_021437245.1). NCBI lineage: Eukaryota > Viridiplantae > Streptophyta > Magnoliopsida > Poales > Poaceae > Aegilops > Aegilops speltoides. Next base: position 4,756 of record JAHHZJ010008780.1, read on the forward strand.
CTGCCTTTGAGATTTGCATTCTCTGCATAAAATGTCCTCTTCCCTTCTGTTGACGACAAATAATATCACTTGTGTTGCCTGTTGTGGCCATGGAAGAAGAAGGAGAGCTACTATGCCGGCCGGCGGAGTGTGCTCTTGGCGAGATAGTGGTGGTTGTGCACCTTTACGTGTATCACCGTTGGGTGGCACACGAAGCCCAGTTGGGTGTATGAAGCGTGTGCAAGTGGATGATGCCGCGTGGTGTCCATTATGAAGGTCGACTGGAAAAGTTAGTGCGCCAATGCACATGTCGAAACTGCACTTCACGTTCAACTTTACAAGCAAGATGGAATAAGCAGCGAGTATTATTATAATCCTTATAGTCTAGAATGGTCTGAATCTCTCTATTTAATGCCACCCGATCGTCTCATGGCATAGCTTCATTCTCCTGAAACAATATCCACATCTCAATCATCACCCAGTTTGTAATTTATCAGATATTCTTCTCTGAAATTTTCCCTTGTCTGTCGCGCTGCAATTTTGGAGCATGATTCATGGTTGATAATATGGTGGAACAGGCAATGCATATAGCAGTTTTCAAAGCAGCCAAATGTGCTGGAGCGTGTATCATAATCTATCAATGTTCAGATCTCACCATTGCTACCAATGCTTAGAAAGTGACGGTGCGATAGCGAACCGTCTCTCCTCGGGATATTGTAAACATGTAAATCGTTGATATCGCGTTTCGGGAGACTCCAAGTAAGATACGGCGTAAATTTATATCTTGATAGAGCAAAAGTGTCCCGTCTTTCGATGAGATGGTGGATTTACGCTTTGGTGAAATCGACTTTGGCGATCCGACTACGAGACGTCACGAGGGCGTCGCCATATGTGTCGCTAAACCAACTCAGGAGGTTATTGATTACGCATGAACCACGATCAACTGACCACGAGGGTCTATTTCCTGCGAGCAAGCGAAGAACAAGCAAAAGCGAGATTGCAATCTGGATATTGCGAATATAAGATAGAAGCTTTATTGATCAAGGTGGGGTTACTGTGGCGCCTTTATGCAGTCGATTGAACACAAGCGAAATGCAGCAGTTGCATTTATGGCGAACTTTGATCTAAACAAAACCCAAAGTCTAAACGGTGCCCTAAGAAGGCGGTGTATATGGAGGAAGAGGGGTGAATTTCGTGGCCCTTGGTGGAGGGTCCGAAACTAACCCTATCTCTTGTTTCCCCACACATCGGACTCTAAAAATAGCCTATACTAATGTATTTCCAAATTACATGGGCTGGCCCAATAATAAGGTATGACAGGCACCTAGAATAGCCTATAAGGCGAATATTATGAGTGGCATCTTGTATATTTCGTCCAAGGCTTCATGCACTCCTTATGGTGGCTTCAAAGTCCTGAAATCATCACTTGTAACTCCGTTCTTGTCCCCTTAGCATGCCATCAACTCCATGCTGTTTCTTGCTCCAATGTTCATCCTTCTCCAAGCTAGGCCCTTCATTTGTAAGCAAAACAAATGTATCCAATTTAAAGACATCATATTCTCATGAACATTAGAATCATTACCAAGCGAAAGTACAGTAATTTAGTTGGCGTCTGTGAGCTCTAGTAATTGGTCCGGTATGTATAGCAGCGGGGGCTGTGGGTGTAACAATGGTATTGATGTCCTCATCATCCTCCCTTCTTGAAATGAAGTCGTCCTCGACGGAAGCTCATCTTCCTCACCCAAATATAGGCTTCAAATCTGCAATGTTAAAGTGGGACTAACCCCAAAATCTGCGAGCAGCTCAAGTTTATATGCATTATCATTTACTTTCTCAACACCTTAAAGGGACGGCCAACACGTGGCATTAGCTTTGATTTGCGCAAATCAAAATCTATCCTTCATAAATGTAACCAAACAAGATCTCCAGGTGCAAACACAACATGTTTCTACCCTTATCTCCGACATGTTTATATTTAGCATTCATCACTCAATGTTTTCCTTAGTTAACTCATGCATTTTAAAATCAATTCATACGTTCTTTAGCATCAAAATTAACCTTCTCCGAAGATGGAAGAAGCGACAAATCAATAGGTGCAGGCAGGTGAAACCATACACAACTTCAAAGGGCACATCTTAGTAGTAGAATGCAATGAGCGATTATAAGCAAATTCAATATGAGGCAAGCATTCCTCCCACATTTCTTATTTTCATTAGAACAGCCCTAAGCATAGTAGACAATGTTCTATTGACTACTTCAGTTTATCCATCGGTTTGGGGGTGACAAGTAGTACTAAAAAGCAGTTTAGTCCCCAACTTAGCCCTAAACATCTCCAAAAGTGGCTAAGAAATTTAGTATCACGATCTGAAACAATAGTATTTGCACACCATGCAAGCGAATAATTTCACGAAAGAACAAATCAGCAACATTAGCGGCATCATCGCTTTTATGACATGGTATAAAGTGTGCCATTTTGAGAATCTATCCACGACAACAAATATACTATCCTCTCCCTTCTTTGTTCTAGGTAAACCTAAAACAAAGTCCATAGATATATCCTCCCAAGGAACACTAGGTGCAGGCAAAAGCATATATAAACCATGAGGATTGGAGTGACTTAGCTTTTTGACATGTGTAGTGCATTGAGCAATAAAAGCGCTCAACATCCCGTCTCATCTTTGGCCAAAAGAAATGTGTAGCAAGTCGTCCTCCGTCTTCTTCACGCCAAAGTGTCCCATTAGTCCTCCTCCATCGCCTCCTGCAACAACAAAGGCGAATGGAGCTATTTGGAATGCATAGCTTGTTGTACAGGAACACAAATCCATCATTAACGACAAACTTGTTCCATGTTCTTCCTTCTTTACAATTCTGCAATACATCTTTAAAATCAGCATCATGCACATATTGATCTTTGATGGTCTCCAAACCAAATATTTTGAAGTCAAGTTGTGAAAGCATAGTATAGCTGACGAGACAATGCATCGGCAATAACATTTTCTTTACCCTTCTTGTGTTTAATGACATAAGGAAAGTCTCAATGAATTCAACCCATTTAGCATGTCTCGATTCAGTTTAGCTTGACTTTTAATATGTTTCAAAGATTCATGATCGAATGTATAACAAATTCTTTGGGCCATAAATAATGTTGCCATGTTTCTAAAGTCGAACAAGAGCATATAATTCTTTATCATAAGTAGAGTAATTCAGACTAGGCCCTCAATTTTTGAGAAAAGTATCAGCAGGTTTGCCATCTTGTAATAACACACCTCTAATCCAATTCCACTAGCATCACATTCAAGCTCAAAGTCTTATTAAAATCAGGAAGTTGGAGTAAAGGGCATGTGTCAACTTAGCTTTCAATACCGTGAAGGCTTCTTCCATGTAAGTACCCCAAACAAAGGCACATCCTTCTTTGTAAGCTCGTTGAGAGGTGCAGCAATGGTGCTGAAATCTCTCACAAAGCAGCCTATAGAAACCAAGCGAGGCCAAGAAACTCCTCACTTGTGTGACCGTTTTGGGCTGTGACCAACTCTCAATAGCTTCAATCTTGGCTTTATCAACTTCAATTCCTGTGGAGTAACAACATAGCCAAGAAAAGACCACGGTCGATTGCAAAAGGTGCACTTCCCAAGGTTACCAAACAAGCGTGCATCACGTGAGCATTAAAAACGACGTAAATGTTCCAAATGTTCTTCAAAGATTTGCTATAAATCGGTATATCATCAAAATAGACTACCACAAATCGTCAATGAAAGCACGTAAAACTTCGTTCATTAATCTCATGAAAGTACTAGGTGCATTAGTTAACCCAAAGGCATGACTAACCACTCATATAATCCAAACTTAGTTTTAAATGCTGTTTTCCATTCATCTCCCAATTTCATCTGAATTTGATGGTATCCACTCATAAATCAACTTTGGAGAATATTGTAGAGCCACTCAATTCATCAAGCATATCATCTAGCCTAGGAATAGGGTGGCGATAGCGAATAGTAATATTATTGATGCCTCTACAATCAACACATACGTGAGCGTACCATCCTTTTTCGGCACTAGAATAATAGGAACGACACAAGGACTAAAGGATTAGCGTATATAACCTTTGTCGAGCAGCTCACTGTACTTGACGCATAATCTCCTTCGTCTCCTCTGGATTGAGTGCGGTATGGTGCATGGTTGGGTAATGATGCACGGGAATTAAGTCAATTTGATGCTCAATCCCTCGAATAGGTGGTAATCCGGTGTACGTCTTGTGGAAAGGCGTCGTGAACTCTGCAAAATGTTAGTGACAAGAGGGGGCAAAGAGGAAAACCGTCCTCGAATGAAAATAATGCCTCTTTGCACAAAAGCATAGCAAATAGATTTGCTAAAATCTAGCTCATCAATATCAATTTGGTGGCAAGTAAACATGCACTTTTCAATTTAATTTCGAAGCAACGGTAGATGGTTTATTATTAGGCTTCATGTGTTGCTCAAATTCTTTTCCACAATCTGATTTTCACTCTTATTTTTCTCTGTTTTGCTTTATTAGCTCTATTAATATCATCTTTCAAAATGGACTCAGGAGTCATAGGAAGCAAAGTAATATTTTATCCTTATGAACAAAGAGTATCTTGATTGTTTCTACCATGGTGTCTGAAATTTTATCAAATTGCCATGGTCTACCAAGTAACAAGGAACATGCTTGCATAGGTACCACATCACAATCAACATAATCAGCATATGTAGAGATACTAAAATGCACACGAGAGCAGTACGTGTTACCTTCACCTTGCATTTGTTGTTGAACCATTGGATGTAGTAAGGATGTGGATGTGGTCTTGTGGTGAGAGATAGCTTCTCCACCATCTCCATGCTAGCCAAGTTATTTGCAGCTCCCTCCATCTATGATGGCCATGAATAGAACGTTCCTTCACAACTCCCTTTGTATGGAACAAATTATGCCTCTGATTTTGCTCGACTTGTGTAACTGCACACTCAAAACACGTTGAACTGACTAAACATTCATACACTGTCGGCATCTTGACCATGCCGTGTGTCTCATGATCGAGAATCATCTCCACCGTGTTCCTCATGTGTAATAAGAGCCAAAGTCTCCTCATCATAGTCACTAAGCGGACTCCTACCCACCATCCTCGTTAGCAATCATCACATTTGAGATTTGCATTCTCTTAAAATGTCCTCTTCCTTACAACAACGACAAATAATATCACTTGTGTGCCTGTTGGCGCCATGGAAGAAGAAGAGCTACTGTGCAGGCCCGGCGGTGTGCTCTTGGCGGATAGTGGTGGTTGTGCACCTTTCTTGTATCCACGGTTGGAGTGGCACCAATGAAGGAGGTGATGTGTGCGTGTGGAAGTAGATGATGCCGTGGTGTCCATGATGAAGGTCGACCTGCGAGAGAAAGTTAGTCTGGCCATGATGCAGCCGATCCTGCACTTCGTTCAACTTTACAAGCAAGATGGAATAAGCAGGTGATATTATTATAATCCTTATAGTCTAGAATGGTGCGAATCTCTCTATTTAATCCACCCGAGCATTGCAAGCATAGCTTCATTCTCCTCGACAATACCACATCTAATCAAGCCAGTTTGTAATTCTGATAATATTCTTCTCTGAATTTTTACCTTGTCTTAAGCGCTGCAAATTTTGAAGTAATTCACGTTGATAATATGGTGGAACCCAACGAGTCGCATAGCAGTTTTCAAAGCAGCCCAAGTGCTTTGGAGCAGGATATAATCTACAATGTTGAGACCACCAAACACATGCAAAGCTAGTGAAAGCTACAAAGCGAGCGACGGAACACGTCTCTCCTCGGGATATTGTAAACATGTAAATCGTTGTTCAGTTTCTAACTCCCAAGTAAGATATATATATGAACATATCTACCCTCAAATGGTGGAATATTCAATTTCAGGTTTAGGAGATGGTCATGATCTACGTACTGAGGAAGCCTAACATTGCCATTATTTGCATGTGGACGACACTGGTGGTTGTGGTGCTTGTGGTGGTTGCCGTGTAGTTACGATGTTGATCAACCTCATCCTCGTAATCTTCCATATAATCATCCTCGTCGGTTACCGATGACGCAATGATGGCAATGAGGCAAAGAAGCACCAACAGATGGCAATGACACAGAATTTTGTCTGGCTCAATAGGAACCAATGAGCTCGTCCATCTTGATTCGGAAGAGGCGTAGTTGTTGTCGTTCGAGAGGTCACGATAGGTGCAACCGCAGCGGTGGTTGTGGAAAAGCAACGAGCAATTCATCAAACTTGCTATCAAGCTTTGTTTCAAGCGTCTTCTCAATGCCATCTATCTTCTCCATGGCCTCGTCAAATCTGTTTTACCACATCTTGCACTGTCCACTCATCATTTGCTTTGAAATTTATCATTGTAGGCTGTTTGTTAGTCGATGTTCTCCCAATCGGTCTCATCGGACATGATCCTACCATGGTTAGCAGCAAATAAAACACACAAGAATATGATCCTCTGGACTACTAACAAGTGGTGGTGGTGGGTGTCACAAACCGTCAAGCAAATCTCAAATTCTTACCGGTTCTTACCCGGTGACGGTGGATAAAGCAGCCGTTGTAATCAAAACTCTCAAAGCTTGGATAGAAGCGATTGCGGGAGAATCAAAGCGCCTGACGTGATGTATGTGGGCTGGGAAGGCTTATAATATGGTAGCAAAAGTTACAAATAATCAAATCGAGATGCAAAGTTGAATAAGCGCTCAGCAGCAGTCTTGTCTTTGTCCTAGGCTGAAGCCAAGTGCTAGAGCGAGCCTAGAACACTAACAAAATCACGCCTTTGCGTAAACAAAACACACTCTGAATTTTTTTGCTCTTTTTTTTTCATTGCTTTTTTTTTCTTGCTCTTTTTTTTTGAAAAATCACTATAATGGCAGTGTCTCAAAAACTCTTCGGTATTGTGAGGATGGGCACGAAATTTTTCGACCAAATTTTTTTTTTTTTTTATTTGGACCCAAAAGCTGAAGCAGGTCAAAAAACTTTCTCTTGTTGATGGCTCAATATGCTTGAAACACCTAAAAATAGGATAGCGAGAATTTTTTTTTATCAAAATGCGTTTTGAAAATTTTGGGCCTAAGCGGAGGTGGTTCGGACTCTTTCTCTTTTTTTTTTTTGAAACCAACCTCTTCTACGGATGACAAAAGATTCTGGAATCAAAACCTACTCAGACGAAACACGAATGAGTAGATGGATCTAAAACAAATCTAATATACAAGAACTTCGGATTGGTGGTGGATATATGGTAGTATATGCAGCGGTAGTAGTATATGGCATTGATGGTAGTATGATCACAGTTGACGGTGGCGATATATGGATTTGGATTAAAGAGTGGCGAATATGTGAGTGGTGGTATATGGCGGTGATGGTCTGCGGCGTGACAACTTACGACGAATTTGAAAACTCTAAAGACTAGACGCTAAGACCAGGCTGACCCAACGACCGCAGCTGATACAGCACCAATTCAACAACGCAAATCTGAGAAAGATTATGCAAAGGCTCGATTGGTTGGATACTGATGATGTAACCCTAATTTTTTTTGCTTTTTCATTGGACTGTAGGTATGAAAAACAGACTCGATCTATTCGGCAATGTAAAATCTCAAGCGCGGCAGAAATCTGATACCACTTGATGAGGCAAAGGTGTCCCGTCTTCGATGAGATGGTGCATTTACGCTTTGGTGGAAGTCGACTTTGTGATCCGATCTACTGACGTCTTGAATTAAATCGTCATATACTTGTCAACTAAACCAACTCCAGGGAGTTATTGACCTGGCCGAACCACGATCAACACATTACGAGGTCTATTTCCTGTGACAAGCGAAGAACAAGCAAAAATGAGATTGCAATCTGGATATTCTTGAATATAAGATAAGCTTTATTGATCAAGGTGAGGTTCATTAAGCCTTTGTGCAGTCGTTGAACACAAACGAAGTCTGTGAAGTTGCGGACTATAGCGAACTTTTGATCTAAACAAAACCCAAAGTCTAAGCGGTGCCCTAAAGAAATTTGTATATGGAGGAAGAGGGGAGAATTTCGTGGCCCTTGGTGGAGGGTCGAAACTAACCCTTTCCTCTCTTGTTTCCCACATCTGGACTCTAAAATAGCCTATACTAATATATTTCGAAATTACATGGGACAGCCCAATAATAAGTAATGTGACACCTAGAATAGCCTATCACAGAAATTTATGAAGTGGCATCTTGTATATTTAGTCCAAGGCTTCATTACTCATATGGTGGCTTCAATCACGAGAAAATCATCACTTGTAACTCCATTCTTGATCCCCTTAGTATGCCATCATCTCCATCGTGTTCTTGCTCCAATGTTCACCCTTCTCCAAGCTAGGCCTTCATTTTATAAGCAAAACAAATGTATCCAATTTAAGCAGCATCATATTCTCATGAACATTAGAATCATTACCAAGCGAAAGTACACCAATTTTAATTGGCGTCTTGTGAGCTCTAGTAATTGGTCCGATTATGTATATAACGAGTAGGTGTGGATGTAACAATGGTATTGATGTCCTCATCAATGGTATTGATGTCTCATCATATCTACCCTCAAATGGTGGAATATTCAATTTCAGTTTAGGGAGATGGTCATGATCTCGTACACAGAGAGAACCCTAACATTGCCATTATTTGCATGTGGGCGACACGGTGGTTGTGGTGCTGGTGGTTGCATGAATTGATGTTGATAAACCTCATCCGTAATCTCACATAATCATCCTCGTCATTTGGCCGATGGCAAGGCAAAGCATATGCAATGATGGCAATGACACCAGATTTTGTCTGGCTCAATAGGAACCGCTGAGCTCGTCATCTTGATTCGGAAGAGGCGTGGATTGTCGTTCGCAGTGCGATAGGTGCAGCAGCGGTGGTTGTAAAGCCTTGACAATTCATCAAACTTGCTATCAAGCGTTAAAAGCGTCTTCTCAATGCCATCTATCTTCTCCGGCCAAATCGAATCTGTTTACCACATCTTGCACTGTCCAATCATCATTTCTGGAAACTTATCATGTGGCTTTTTGTTTGTCGGGTTCTCCCAATGATCTCATCGGCTGTGTTTCCGCCATGGTTAGCACAATAGAAACACAAAGAATATGATCCTAAAGACTACTAGGAAGTGGTGGACAGTCACAAATCCGTGACAAATCTCAAATTCTTACAAGTTCTTACCAGCGGTGGTGATGGCAACCGTTGTAGTCAAAACTCTCAAAGCTTGGCTATAGCGATTACGAGGGAGAATCAAGCATACGGCGTAGATGTGTGGGCTGGGAAGGCTTATAATATGGTAGCAAAAGAATTAGACAATAATCAAATCGGAGATGCAAAGTTGAATAAGCATCAGCAGCAGTCTGTCATTCTAAACTGGGCGATGCTAGAGCGAGCCTAGAACACTAACAAAATCACGCTGCCGTAAACAAAGGAAAAGCACACTCTGAATTTTTTTTTTCGCTCTTTTTTTTGCTGCTTTTTTACTGCTTTCTTTTTTGAAAAAATCACTATAATGGCAGTGTCTCAAAACTCTTCCCAGTCAATGACGGGGATGGGCACAAATTTTTTCGACCAATTTTTTTTTTTAATGCCCGGTTTAAAAAAGCTGAAGCAGGTCAAAAAAACTTTCTATATGACGACTGGCTCAATCACGCTTAGAAACACCTAAAATAGGATAGCGAGAAAATTTTATCCCGTGCGTTTTGAAAATTTTGGGCTAAGCGGATGGTGGTTTCGGACTTTTTTTTTTGAAACCTCTTCTACGAGATGACAAGATTTGCTGGAATCGAAACCTACTGAGACAAAAACACGATCGGAGTAGATGGATCGAAAACTCATCGAATGCATAAGGAACTTCGGTTAGTGGTGGATATATGGTGGTGGTAGCAGTGGTGGTGGTATATGGCAGCGGTGGTGATATATGGATCTGATTGAAGCGGTGGCGGATAGCGGTGGTGGTAGATGGCAGGAAGCGATGATGATGGTGCTGGTAATGACAACTTATGACCGAACAAAACTCTAAAGACTAGACTCTAAGACCTGCAACTAGACACGACGATGCAACGCAAATTCAACAGCATAAATGAAAGATTATGCAAAAGGCTCAGTTGGTTCGGATATGATGACCTAACCCTAATTTTTTGGCTTTTCGTGGGTATGGGTATGAAGAAACGGACTCGATCTAAACTACTGTAAAATCTCAGAACAACCTAAATCGATACCACTTGATAGAGGCAAAAGTGTCCGATCTTCGATGAGATGGTGGATTTACGCTTTGGTGGAAGTCGACTTTGGCGATCCGACTTCGAGCATCACGGGGCGTCAGCATATATGTCAGCTAAACCAACTCGAGAGGTTATTGACCCACTGGCGAACACGATCAGCTGACCACGAGGGTCTATTTCCTGAAACAAATGAAAACAAGCAAGAAAGCTGAGATTGCAATCTGGATATTGCGAATATAAGATAAGCTTTATTGATCAAGGTGGGGTTCTGTGGCGCCTTTGTGCAGTCGTTGAACACAACGAAATCTGTGAAGTTGCAGCTATGGCGAACTTTTGATCTAAACAAAACCCCAAAGTCTAAGCGGTGCCCTAAGGGCTGTATATGGAGGAAGAGGGAGAATTTCGTGGCCCTTGGTGGAAGGTCAAAACTATCCCTATCTCTTGTTCCCCCACACATCTGGACTCTAAAAATAGCCTATACTAATGTATTTGAAATTACATGGGCTGGCCCAATAATAAGGTAACATGACACCTAGAATAGCCTCTGGGCCAGAATTTATGAAGTGGCATCTTGTATATTTGTCCAGGCTTCATGCACTCATTATGGTGGCTTCAAAGTCAAAATCATCACTTGTAACTCCATTCTTGTCCCCCTTGCATGCCATCATCTCCATGCTTGTTCTTGCTCCAATGTTCATCCTTCTCCAAGCTAGGCCCTTCATTTGTAAGCAAAACAAATGTATCAATTTAATGACATCATATTCTCATGAACATTAGAATCATTACCAAGAAAGCAGTACAGTAATTTAGTTGGCGTCTTGTGAGTTCTAGTAATTGGTCGATGTATGTAGCGAGGGGCTGTGGGTGTAACAATGGTATTGATGTCCTCATCATAGCCGGATCGTGAGGTCAAGTCCACCCAAAATCGTTGTTATCCTCTCTCATGAAGATCGGGTCCCCAATTCATCAAGTGGTATCAGTTTCGAGTTCATCGGTGAGAGATTTACGGTTTTATTAGGTTAGATTGATTTTCAGTCCTACAACCCACAAAAGCCAAAAAATAGATTAGTTCATCCCACTGCACCTATCTTTTAGCCTTTAGAATTTTGCATCTAGTATTTGTGTAGTTGAATTTTGGTTGCATTCATCTAATACTAGTCTTTGGTCTAGATTGTCGAGAGGAAATTATCTACTAGATCAAACTTTGTTTTGTCAGCGTATTTTTGCATGCAAGTTCATCCATGATCGATCTGGAAGATAAAAACTAAACAAATCTTCCTCCGTTTGATTCGTGTCACCACAAATCCATTAAATCTGCGCGTAAATCGCTGCTTTCGGTGTTGAGTTTTGCTGCAGCATGTTGCACTGTACATCGTCCCATCCGCCAAAATTGCGGCTACTTTTCGCACGTCTGTATTAATATCTTCTACATCTTTGTCACCTTAGACTTGCGACAACTTCGTTTTCATCACACATCAGTCTATCCATACATACGTGTAACTATAAATAGTACATGACCCCACCGCCCACATGTGTTGCTCCTCTGCTCCTTGGCGGCAACTCTGTTGCTTTGCGCCGCTAGCGATACCTTTTGTGGCGATGCAGGTTGCCTACCCTCGCATCGACACTTCATTAATCTCCTATATCTCGATGGTACAATCAGGTGCAGCTTCTAGTAGCACACTCTGGTTTAATCCTGTTATCCTCTTGTTACGTGTGTATACTTGTTGATGGCCTTTGGTCAAGAAAAAAAAAAAAAAAGAAAGAAAGAAAAAAAAAAAAAAAAGAAAGGAAAGAGCAAGAAAAAAAGAAAAAATTGAAAAAAAAGCAGAAGAAAAAGTAAGACAAATAAGTTGGGCCGGTTAGCATCTTTTGGAATATCTTTTATTGTCCAAAACTTTACTTTGTTCATTATCGTGATATCTGCTGGACATTTTTGCTCTAGGTTTTCATACTGCTGCCATTTATACCTCACTTATATCTAGCTATTTAGAGCTGTCATATTTTCACGGCTTCCTCATTTGATTCAGTGTTTGGGATTAGATTATTTTATCTCTTACTAGTCACCCTTGACACTAGTTAGGAGTTTGAGCAATTATTCAACTTGCATTGCTTTTGCTAAATTGTTGTGATATTTTGTGAGTTGGAGCCTTTGCCAGCTACACTTTTTCTACCAATAAGTCAGGTTCGGCTCTCTGATTCACAGTTGTCGCTCCATCAATCTTCATGGATCGTTTGAGGCCAACACCAGCAGCGCCGATCACCACCTCTTTGCATTGGTAGAACAAGTAATAATTTGATACTAAGCTTGAGTGTGAGAGAAATTTTGTCCACATCACTGTTAGTTGATAGGGATTATAAATTGTGTTTTTTTTCTTTTTAGCTAACAATGACCAGGGATCAACCTTGAGGGTCTCACGGATGTGAAAGTCACCGGCGTCTTGCCCAACGAGGTGCTCAAATTGCACGAAGAAGGCTCAAGGCCATAGAGGATGCAGGTGTGTTGCAAACACACAGCTAAGACATCTTGTCACGTCTTGGCGAGTTCTGATTGCACCCCCATCAACAACAATGTTGATCCTCACAACTCCGGGTGGCGCTATTTGCGAGCTCGTGTGCCCATGGGTCATCCACAACACCCGGCTACTGCGATGCGCCACCATAAACCAGCACCAACAAATTCCTCGGCTGCCGAGCAACATGGGGACAACTCGAGGATTATACGGTGACACGAGGCGACCAAATGGTCAACCATCACAATGACCGTGCTCATCGACAACTACGTTTCAACCGTCACGGTATGCCACGAGTCAACGGTATGATGTTAGAGATTATGAACACTCTAGTGCAAAATCAAATTTACTATGCTTTCAATGGTAAATATAATCGGATGTTTATCTTATTGGGAACTACATTGAACAAAAATTTGCATGTCATGATATTCGAGAACCAAAGAGTTAGGGCGACCACTAGTGAATTTACAAACTTTGCTTTCATGTGGTGGAGTGAATATTGTCGTTATTAATGCAAATAATATACCTACTACTTGGGATGCTAAAAGCGAGCTATACGACAGCGTTATTTCCTTCATATTATGCCGTGATAAACTAAATGAATTACAACGTTTAAGACAAGGTGCTTGATTACATGAAGTTATTATCAGAATTGCAAGCTGGATTAGTCGATGTGGATTAGTTGAAACCGGCGATGCTATGATGGCTAGATTATTAGGTGGTTTGAATCGTGATATTCAGGATATATTGGACTATAAAGAGTTACAATTCTATTACTCGTTTGTTTCATTTTGCTTGTAAAGCTGAAAGGGAAGAATCTGAGACGACACAACAAGGGGCGAGGTAACTTTTACGGTGTAGCTCATCATGGACACCCTCTCCTCTTTATTCCGTCAACTATTGAGTCAACACCACCTATCGTGCACAATAGTGCACACTCATCAAGTTCAAAATCAGCTCCACAATCATCCGAGGTTTGAAAGCAATTTACGTAGCACTCACCACTAAATGCAGACGCACAAGGGACATGAAGTGTCATATATGCAAGGTGGCGGGCACTTGATGAAGGACTGTCCAAATAAGCGAACATTCATTGTGCGGGAAGATGGTGAGTACTCTTACGCTAGTGATTTGGATGAAGATACCGTGCTATGATTGCCACTAATAATGCGGTGACTCTAAGGAGCATGACGGATGAGATACATATTAATGCGAGATGGCGATCAATACCCAAGCCTTGTAACCATGCAGTACTTAGTGCCCGGGTGGGGCATGATGAGATGCCTCAGCGCCATAATCTTTTCAAACTAAGTTTGTTGTCAAGGGCATTACATTAGTGTGATCATTGATGGTGGAAGCTGCAATAATTTGGCGAGTATTGAGATGGTAGAAAGCTTGGCTCACCACTACAAGACACCCACATCCATATTACATCAATGGTTCAACGGTAGTGGTAAGTTAAAGGTAGCAACGTCGTGAGAGTACATTTTACACTTGGTTCATATCATGATTTTGTTGATGTGATGTTGTACCTATGCAAGCTTGTTCTTTATTGTTAGGTCGACCATGGCAATATGAGTGTGCCATTTTAGAATCTATCACGACAACAAATATACTATCCTCCCTTCTTTGTTCTAGTAAACCTAAAACAAAGTCCATAGATATATCCTCCCCAAGGAACACTAGAGTACGAGCAAAGGCATATATAAACCATGAGGATTGAGTCGTGACTTAGCTTTTTGACATGTAGTCTGCGGCGAGCAATAAAAGCTCAACATCCGTCTCATCTTTGGCCAAAAGAAATGTGTAGCAAATGCGTCTCCAGTCTTCTTCACGCCAAAGTGTCGTGGTCCTCTCCATAGCCTCCTTTGACAACAAAAGCGAAGCGGAGCTATTTGGAATGCATAGCTTGTTAACCGCGAACACAAATCCATCATTAACGACAAACTTGTTCCATGTTCTTCCTTCTTTACAATTCGCAATACATCTTTAAAATCAGCATCATGCACATATTGATCTTTGATGGTCTCCAAACCAAATATTTTGAAGTCAAGTTGTGAAAGCATAGTATAGCGATGAGACAATGCATCGGCAATAACATTTTCTTTACCTTCTTGTGTTTAATGACATAGGAAAGTCTCAATGAATTCAACCCATTTAGCATGTCTCTGATTCATTTAGCTTGACTTTTAACATGTTCCAAGATTCATGATCGAGAATGTATAACAAATTCTTTGGGCCATAAATAATGTTGCCATGTTTCTAAAGTCGAACAAGAGCATATAATTCTTTATCATAAGTAGAGTAATTAGAGACAAGGCCCTCAATTTTTTAGAAAAGTATGCAACAGGTTTGCCATCTTGTAATAACACACCTCTAATCCAATTCCACTAGCATCACATTCAAGCTCAAAGTCTTATTAAAATCGAAGTTGGAGTAAAGGGCATGTCTCAACTTATCTTTCAATACCGTGAAGGCTTCTTCTGTCTGCGGTACCCCAAACAAAAGGCACAACCTTCTTTGTAAGCTCGTTGAGAGATGCGACAATGGTGCTGAAATCTCTCACGCCTATAGAAACCAGCGAGGCCAAAGAAACTCCTCACTTGTGTGACCGTTTTGGGCTCTGACCCAACTCTCAATAGCTTCAATCTTGGCTATCAACTTCAATTCACATTGGATAACAACATAGCCAAGAAAAGATACTCGGTCGGTGCAAAATTGCACTTCAGGTTACCAAACAAGCGTGCATCACGTGAGCATTAAAACAACGCAGTAAATGTTCCAAATGTTCTTCCAAAGATTTGCTATAAATCGTATATCATCAAAATAGACTACTACAAATCGTCCAATGAAAACCGTAAAACTTAGTTCATTAATCTCATGAAAGTACTAGGTGCATTAGTTAACCCAAGGCATGACTAACCACTCATATAATCCAAACTTAGTTTTAAATGTTGTTTCATTCATCTCCCAATTTCATACAATTTGATGGTATCCACCATAAATCAACTTTGGAGAATATTGTAGAGCCACTCAATTCATCAAACATCATCTAGCCTAGGAATAGGGTGGCGATAACGAATAGTAATATTAGTGCCTCTACAATCAACACACATCGTGACATTTACATCCTTTTTCGGCACCTAACAGCACAAGGACTAAGGGATTGGCGTATATACCTTTGTCGAGCAGCTCACATGCTTGGCGCATAATCTCCTCGTCTCCTCTACGGATTGATGCGGTATGGTGCGGTTGGGTAATGATGCACCGAGATTAAGTCAATTGATGCTCAATCCTCGAATGGGTGGTAATCGGTGGCACATCTTGTGGAAGAGCGTCGTGAACTCCTGCAAAATGTTAAGTGGCGAGGGGCAAAGAAGGAAGGCGATCCTCGAATGAAAATAATGCCTCTTTGCACAAAAGCATAGCAAATAGATTTGCTAAAATCTAGCTCATCAATATCAGTTGGTGGCAAGTAAACATGCACTTTTCAATTTAATTTTGAAACAACGATAGATGGTTTATTATTGGGCTTCATGTGTTGCTCAAATTCTTTGCCACAATCTGATTTTCACTCTTATTTTCTCTGTTTTGCTTTATTAGCTCTATTAATATCATCTTTCAAAATGGACTCGAGAGTCATAGGAAGCAAAGTAATATTTTTATCCTTATGAACAAGAGTATCTGATTGTTTCTACCATGGTGTCTGAATTTTATCAAATTGCCATGGTCTACCAAGTAACAAGGAACATGCTTGCATAGGTACCACATCACAATCAACATAATCAGCATATGTAGAGATACTAAAATGCACCTGAGCGTCGTGTTACCTTCACCTTGCAGCATTGTTGAACCATTGGATGTAATGGGATGTGGATGTGGTCTTGTGGTGAGAGATAGCTTCTCACCATCTCCATGCTAGCCAAGTTGTTGCGGCTCCCTCCATCTATGATGGCCAGCGAATAGAGCGTTCCTTCACAACTCCTTTGTATGGAACAAATTATGCCTCTGATTTTGCTCGGCTTGTGTAACCTGCACACTCAAAACCGTTGAGCAACTAAACATTCATACTGTCAGCATCTTGACTGACCATGTATTGTCTCATGATCAAATCATCTCCACCGTGTTCCTCATGTGTAATAGAGCCAAAGAATCTCCTCATCATAGTCACTAGCGGACTCATACCCACCATCCTCGGTAGCAATCATCTGCAATGAGATTTGCATTCTCTCATAAAATGTCCTCTTCCTTACAACGACGACAAATAATATCCTTGTGTGCCTGTTGGCGCCATGGAAGAAGAAACTCTATGCAGGCCAATGAGGTGTGCTCTTGGCGAGATAGTGGTGGTTGTGCACCTTTCTTGTATCCGCAGTTGGAGTGGCACTGAAGGAGGTGATGGTGCGGTGAAGTAGATGATGCGTGGTGTCCATGATGAAGTCGACCTGAGAATAGTTAGTGCGCACCAATGCACATCGATCACGCACTTCACGTTGACTTTACAAGCAAGATGGAATAAGCAGTGATATTATTATAATCCTTATAGTCTAGAATAGTGCGAATCTCTCTATTTAATCCACCCGAGCGTGCGAAGCATAACTTCATTCTCCTCAACAATACCACATCTAATAAAGCCAGTTTGTAATTCACGATAATATTCTTCTCTGAAATTTTTCCTTGTCTTAAGCGCAATTTTTGAAGTAATTCACGTTGATAATATGGTGGACAGCGATGCATAGCAGTTTCATGTTAAGTATTTGGAGCGGATATAATCTCTACAATGTTCAGACCACCAAACACATGCAAGCTAGTGAAAGCACAAACAGCGGCGGGGAATGATAGAGGCAAAGGTGTCCCGTCTTCGATGAGATGGTGGATTTGGCTTTGGTGGAAATCGACTTTGCGATCGACTTCTGACGTCACGAGGGCGTCGCGCCTTAGCAATCGCTAAACCAACTCGAGAGGTTATTGACCACGTGCGAACCGTCTTGACCGGTCTATTTCACGAAACAAGCGAAGAACAAGCAAAAGCGAGATTGCAATCGGATATTGCGAATGAAAGCTTTATTGATCAAGGTGGGGTTACTGCGCCTTTATGCAGTGATTGAACACAAGCAGAAGCGAAGTTGCAGCTATGGCGAACTTTGATCTAAACAAACCCAAGTCTAAGCGGTGCCCTAAGGGCTGTATATATGGAGGAAGAGGGGTGAATTTCGTGGCCCTTGGTGGAGGGTCGAAACTAACCCTATCTCTTGTTTCCCCACATATCGGACTCTAAAAATAGCCTATACTAATGTATTTCAAAATTACATGGGCTGGCCCAATAATAATGTGACACCTAGAATAGCCTATGGGCGAATATTATGAAGTGGCATCTTGTATATTTCGTCCAAGGCTTCATGCTCCTTATGGTGGCTTCAAAGTCTGAAATCATCACTTGTAACTCCGTTCTTGTCCCCTTGCACATGCCATCAACTCCATGTGTGTTCTTGCTCAATGTTCATCCTTCTCCAAGCTAGGCCCTTCATTTGTAAGCAAAACAAATGTATCCAATTTAAAGCAGCATCATATTCTCATGAACATTAGAATCATTACCAAAGCGAAAGTACTGGTAATTTAGTTGGCGTCTTGTGAGCTCTAGTAATTGGTCGAGTATGTATAGCAGCGAGGGGCTGTGGGTGTAACAATGGTATTGATGTCCTCATCATCCTCCCTTCTTGAAATGAAGTCGTCCTCGTGACTCATCTTCCTCACCCAAATATGGCTTCAAATCTGCAATGTTAAAGTGGGACTAACCCCAAAATCTGCAGAGCACTCAAGTTTATATGCATTATCATTTACTTTCTCAACACCTTAAAGGACCAGCACCGTGGCATTAGCTTTGATTGCGCAAATCAAAATCTATCCTTACATAAATGTAACCAAACAAGATCTCCGGTGCAAACACAACATGTTTTCTACCCTCTCCGACAAGTTTATATTTAGCATTCATCGCTCAATGTTTCCTTAGTTAACTCATGCATTTTAAAATCAATTCAACGTTCTTTAGCATCAAAATTAACCTTCTCCGAGAGATGGAAGCGACAAATCAATAGGTGCGGTGGGAAACCATACACAATTTCAAAGGGCACATCTTAGTAGTAGAATGCAATGAGCGATTATAAGCAAATTCAATATGAGGCAAGCTTGGTTTGTGCGTGCAAAAGTGGCCATAGAAAAAAAAAAAAAAGCTTTTAAGCAAAAAAAAGAAACAAAGAGCTGTGAGCAAGTGCCATAGCATCATACCCCATTGCACATAAGAGCCATACCAAAATCTACATCATATGATATCATGCTTGAGAGAAACACGGAACCATACATACATAGCATACTTGGGATAGAAAATTTGCCCATCTTGCATCTATAGGTTGTGCACAAGTGTCGTATCCGCCAATTGAAATCGTGCTAGCGTCTCTCTTGAGTTGTGCAACACGAGTGTTTTCCGTGGATTCCACATTTTGTGCTCATTCCTTGGTTGCCGACCCCATTTATCTATCCGTGTGTGTGTTTCCGTGTGCCATTATTTGCTATTGGTCCATTTGTTTCACTTGCGAATTATGAATCTTTTTCAACATTATTGACTCTTGCTAACATTTTGCATTAAATTTTGTGCCATTATCCTCACGAGCTCCACCATAAGCTTTATGTGTGTAGGTGTGAGAATCGACAAGGATCGGTACCAATAGTGATATTTCATTGTCCACATTTGAGTGAACTTGATTCATTTCAACTTTGGTCAAAGGTACATTGGTATTAGTTCTTCTCTTTCTCCCGATATTTGCTCGAGTCTTGTGATGGATAGGCAAGGCATTTCCTCTCACGGTCTATGACAACAAGGCGGCGTGAACAACTACATCTCAAAAGCGTCGATCTTGATCTACAACGACAAATGCAAAGGCGCACAATCAAGATTGCGAGGCGCCGAGAACTTCTCCATCGACATTACGTCACTCCAAAGCAAGGAAAAGGGACTACATCGACAACAAGCTTGCCGCACAAAGGAGGAGCAAGATCGAGGATGGAAGAGATTCGGGCCTTGATCAAGTCATCTTCCACTTCATCATGCTCAAAGACGGCGCGGTCAAGCCACAAGTCTTCGGAGCGCAAATAAGAAGCAAGCGCCAATCGTCCAAGTCAACATCTACATGGCGACCACCATCACATTAGTGATCCACATCGTCATGAAGGGCAAGTCACCTCCAAGCAACATGTGCCGATGACGACGAATGACATCTACTCGAGCTCAAGCACGACAACGACATCATCATCATGAAGATGCTCCTGGCGCAAATGCACAAGTCCCAACAAGCCCTACTTCACGCCAAGTCCAAGCTTCAAGAGCACAAAAGAAGACCGCGAGATGACCACCACCAAGGCAGCGCTACGGCTACACCAACCACTTTGGCATCTTAGCAAGTGCTATCAAGGCATCTTAGCCTTTGGATGTATGGCATCTTCGCCTACTTCCCACGAGTCGCCTACATCGACTTCATCAAGTCCAAGGCGACCAACTACAGTGAGGCGACACTTCCATCTTGGAAGCCCCCAAGGAAGATGGCCAAGCATGGGAAACTCCCTTCGGTCATGGAGCGAGCTATGAGGTGCCACATCATATGGGCCTCCTACACCAAGGCGGTGACAAGAAGGTCGAGCAAGGCCATCCCCTTGACCACGGCGATAGGAGTTGAGCATGGAGACATTTGCACCAACATCTCTCAGACACCCACATATGTCGAGATGCCCCAAGTGCCATGTGAGGGAGCCACCACCCCATGGTGACATGGTGACTCCTGTCCGTGACATTGAGAGCATTTCCTATAAGAGGATGAGTGTGACCTCCACTAGCCCCACACATGAGGCATGCCACATCTTATATGAGGTTGGCGCCATTTGGTGACTCCACCGCCATATGGTGAGAGCATCCTTGAGGAGTGAGTGAGCCACAACACTTGAGAGTGAGGTAGTTGACCGGCATGTGAGGCCACTATGATTTCTAACGACTTACCCTCTACTCCTTGTGTGTTTTCTCCTTTGGTGCTAGGTCTCCTACATGGCGACCGCCTACCATTGATGAGTCCATACCTCCTATGGAGGCAGCGATGGCCATGGTGGGCGATGATGCACCCCCACATGGTTCCATCAAGATGAAGATGACAGCAGGCGATCTTCAACACCTCACCTACAACACATGAGCGACACTCCAAAGGTAACATAGGTGATGGTGCTTCTCTTGTCCCACTAGTGGACTCTCTTGACATTGATTGCTCCCATGATGTTGACCCACCTATTACCATGCTTCATGCTAGTGAAACTCCTTACGATGAGGACATCAATACCATTGTTACACCCACAGCCCTGCTGCTATACATCTTGGACCAATTACTAGAGCTCATGCCAACTAAATTACCGGTACTTTCGTTTCTTGGTAATGATTCTAATGTTCATGAGAATATGATGCTGCCTAAATTGGATACATTTGTTTTGCTTACAAATGAAGGGCCTAGCTTGGAGAAGGATGAACATTGGAGCAAGAACACACATGGAGTTGATGGCATGCGCAAAGGGATCAAAGCGGAGTTACAAGTGATGATTTGGGACTTTGAAGCCACCATAAGGAGTGCATGAAGCCTTGGACGAAATATACAAGATGCCACTTCATAATATTAGTCCATAGGCTATTCTAGGTGTTGCGTCACCTTATTATTGGGCCAGGCCCATGTAATTTCGAAATACATTAGTATAGGCTATTTTTAGAGTCCGTATGTGTGGGGAAACAAGAGATAGGGTTAGTTTGGACCCCTCCACCAAGGGCCACGAAATTCACCCCTCTTCCTCCATATATACAGCCCTTAGGGCACCGTTTAGACTTAGGTTTTGTTTAGATTAAAAGTTAGCCATAGCTGCAACTTGGCGTGCCGTTTGTGTTCACGACCGGACAAAGCGTCCAGAACCCCACCTTGATCAATAAAGCTTTCATCTTATATTACGCAATATCCAGTTGCAATCTTAGTTTCTTGCTTGTTCTTCGTTTGCTGCGAAGCAGACCTTCGTGGTCAGGTTGATGCGTGCTCGGCGTGGTCAATAACCTCTCGGTCGGTTTAGCGATTGCTAATAGCGGCGTCCTGCTGCGCTTCGTGTCGGATCGTCAAAGTCGACTTCCACCAGCGAAATCCACCATCTCATCGAAGGCGGGACACCTCTGCCTCTATCAAGTGGTATCAGTTTCCGGGTTGCTCGGTGAGATTTTCTGATTTTAGTAGTTTAGATCGAGTCATTCTTCATACCTATAGTCCACGAAAAAGCCACAAAAAAATTAGGGTTAGTTCATCCTATCCGAACCATCGAGCCTTTGCATAATCTTTTACGTATTTGCATTGTTGAATTTTGGTTGCATCATCGTGTCTAGTTCTTGGTCTTAGAGTCTAGTCTTTTAGAGTTTGAGTTACGGTCATAAGTTGTCCGCCGCGCCTTGCTGTTATCATCGCCCTGCCATCTACCACCACCGCTTATCACGCTTCAAATCCGTATCCATATACCACCACGCTGCCATATACCACCACCGTTGCCATATACCACCACTATATCCACCACCAATCCGAGTTCCTTGCGTATTAGATTTGTTTTGGGATCCATCTAATTTCGATTCGTGTTTCCTTATGCGAGTAGGTTTGATTCGGCAATCTTTTGCCGTCCGTAGAAGAGGTTGGTTTCCAAAAAAAAAATTCTGGCTATCCTATTAGGCCCAAAATTTTCCAAAAGCATACGGGATAAAAATTTCTGGCTATCCTATTTTAGGTGTTTCTAAGCGTATTGAGCGATCGCCGTTATAGAAAGTTTTTTGACCCGTTTCAGTTTTTGGGTCGAGCGATCGGAAAAAAAAATTCAAAAAATTTCGTACCCATCTGTCGGTTTGACACAGGAAGAGTTTTGAGACACTACGCCATTATAGTGATTTTTCTAAAAAAAAAAAGCGCAAAAAAAAGCGAAAAAAAAAGCGAAAAAAAAAAATTCAGAGTGTGCTCCTCCCTTGTTTACGTCTGCGCCCGTGATTTTGTTAGTGTTCTAGGCTCGCGTCTCTGCACGGTCTAGCCTAGGACCAACCGATCCGTCGTTGGCGTTTATTCAACTTTGCATCTTTGAATTGATTATTGCTGACCCTTTTTGCTACCATATTATAAGCCTTCCAGCTCCACATACATCTCGTCGTCGTTGGACTCTCCCTAATAATCGCTATATCCAAGCTTTGAGAGTTTTGACTTCTACGGTTGCGATCACCACCTTCTGGGTAGGACTGGTAGAATTTGAGATTTGCTTGCGGGTTTGTGATACACCACCACCACTTCTTAGTAGTCAGAGGATCATATTCTTGTGTGTTTCTATTGCTGCTAACCATGAGGACGATTGGGAGAATCGGCGAACAAACAGCTACATGATAAATTTCAGCAAATGATGATTGGACGGTGCAAGATGTGCTAAACAGATTTGACAAGGCCATGGAAGATAGATGGCATTGAGAAGGCGTTTGAAACAAAGCTTGATAGCAAGTTTGATGAATTGCTCGTGCGTTTTCCACAACAACAACCACGCTGGCTGCACCTATCGCACCTCTGCGACAACAACTCGCCCCTTCGAATCGGTATGGGCCGAGCTCGGCGTGTTCCTATTGAGCGGAGACAAAATTCTGGTGCAGCTGCTCTTGCTGTTGGTGCTTCTTTGGCTCCTCTCTGCTGCTTTGCTGGTACCGAGGAGGATGATTATGTGGGGATTTGTTTAGTTAAAAGTTAGCCATTGCAACCGTTGTGCCGTTTGTGTCCACGACCAGACCAAGACCGCTTACGGATCCCCACCTTTATCAATACTTCATACATACTCAATATTCAGTTGCTTTTATCATATTCTTGCTTGTTCTTGATTGCTTGCGGGAATAGACCTTCGTGGTCGGGTTGATTGTGCTCGGCGTGGTCAATAACCTCTCGGAGTTGGTTTAGCGATTGCTAAGGCGCAGCGTCGTGCGCGTTTGTAGTCGGATCGTCAAAGTCGTCTCCACCAAATCGATAGTTATCATCTCATCGAAGATCGGGACACCCCGCCTCTATCAAGTGGTATCAAGTGGTATTAGGGAATTACAAAGCTGGCTTGATTAGATGTGGTATTGTTGAGAGAATGAAGCTATGCTTGCCGTTTTACGGGTGGATTAAATAGAGATTAGACCATTCTAGACTATAAGGATTATAATAATATCACTCGTTTATTCCATCTTGCTTGTAAAGCTGAGCGTGAAGTCGAGGATCGGCGGCATTGGCGGCGCACTAACTTTTCGCAGGTCGACCTTCATCATGGACACCACGTGCATCATCTACTTCCTTTGCACCATCACCTCCTTGGTGCCACCTCCAACCGTGATACAAGAAGCGAGCACAACCACCACTATCGCCAAGAGCACACTGCGGGCACTGCCTGAGTTCTTCTTCTTCCATGGCGTCAGCAGGGCACACAAGTGATATTATTTATGCCGTTGTAAGGAAGAGGACATTTTGCGAGAAGTGCAAATCTCAGCGTGTGATGATTACTCTCGAGGATGGTGGGTATGAGTCCGCTAGTGACTATGATGAGGAGACTTTGGCTCTTATTACACATGAGGAACACGGTGGAGATGATTACGATCATGAGACACAATACATGGCTCTGAAGATCTTGCGGTATGAATGTTTAGTTGCTCAGCGTGTTTTGAGTGTCAGAGTTACACAAATGAGCAAAATCGAGGCATAATTTGTTCCATACAAAGGGAGTTGTGAAGAGCGTTCTATTAGCGTCATCATAGATGGAGGAGCTGCAACAACTTGGCTAGCATGGAGATGGTGGAGAAGCTATCTCTCACCACAAGACCACATCCACATCCTTACTACATCCAATGGTTCAACAACAGCGGCAAGGTTAAGGTAACACGTCTTGTTAGTGTGCATTTTAGTATCTCTACATATCTGATTATGTTGATTGTGATGTGGTACCTATGCAAGCATGTTCCTTATTACTTGGTAGACCATGGCAATTTGATAAAATTCTGTACACCATGGTAGAAACAATCAGTATACTCTTGTTCATAGGGATAAAAATATTACTTTGCTTCCTATGACTCGATTCCATTTTGAAAGATGATATTAATAGAGCTAATAAAGCAAAAGCAGGAGAAAGATAAGAGTGAAAATCAGATTGTGGCAAAAGAATTTGAGCAACATATGAAGCCTAATAGTAAACCATCTAGTGTTGCTTCGAAATTAAATTGAAAAGTGCATGTTTACTTGCCACTAAATCTGATATTGATGAGCTAGCTTTTGGCAAATCTGTTTGCTATGCTTTTGTGTGCAAGAGGCATTATTTTCATTGAGGGCGTGCCTTCCTCTTTGCCTCCTGCTGTCACTAACATTTTGCAGGAGTTGGGCGTCTTTCCACAAGGCGTGCCACGGATTACCGCCTATTCGAGGATTGAGCATCAGTTGACTTAATTCGGTGCTTCACTGCAAACCGTCGCCATACCGTACCAATCTAGAGAGCGAAGGAGATTATCGTCAAGTACAAGAGCTTCTCGACAAAGGTTATATCTGCTGAATCCCTTAGTCCTTGTCT
>JAHHZJ010008781.1:0-10465 GCA_021437245.1 Aegilops speltoides
CAGGGCGAAGTCTTCAATCTTGTATCTTCATAGTCTTGAGTCGGTGGCGATGATAGTCGACTATCCGGACACCCCTAGTCGAGGACTCCTCGGTGGTCCTTCAAGGAACCAAGGGCCCAGGCCCTTGTCTGCGATCGGACGATGAACCACCGAGGAAGCTCAAGTGCGGGCTTGTGAATGGCCTTGAGAGGACTTTATGGATCGGCGAGGAATCAAGTAAGAATTTACGCATATGCGTAATGCTGATCTTGAGAGCTTCGAGGCAGATAAGTGCCGTCGTACCACTATCTCACTGATTCCTTTGTGAGAAGGTTTGAATTTTCATCATCCGCAATTCTCAAACTACAGACTTAGAGGATTTTAATGCTTTGCAAACTTCCACAATGGGGTAGTCCTAGTGAACCTCAAATATGAATTTAGAGATTTTCTTGCTAGTATAAGCTGGGGGAATCTAGAGATATAACACAAGCTACCATAGGGAGCATTCATTTTCCTGCTATACATTATTTTGCTCTCTTCATAGGTAGGTGCATCAATGGTAAGGATGAAGCATGTCACATGTGTATCCACGATCTCGATTTTCTCGAGTCTTGTATTAGGAGATAAACATTATAATTTGGAGCCATTGTTGCCGTAGGTTGTATTGTTGGGGAGCGTGGTAATTTCAAAAAATTCCCTCGCTCGCAAGATCATGGTAATGGCATAGCGAGAGGGAGAGTATTGTCCGTACCCTCGTGGACCGTGGCGAGCGTTATGACAACGAGGTTGATGTAGTGATCGTCTTCACGATCCGACCGATCAAGTACCAAGCGTCGGCACCTCCGAGTTCAGCACACGTTCAGCTCGATGGCGATCCCGGGCTCCGATCCAGCAAAGCGTCGGGATGAGTTCCGTCGACCGACGGTGTGGTGGCGATGATGATGTTCTCGTGCGAGGCCGCCTAAACTCCATGACGATATGACCGAGGTGGAATATGGTGGAGGGGCACCGCACGGCTAAGAGCGATCCGTAGATCAACTTGTGTGTCTATGGGTGCCCCGCCCCGTATATAAAGGAGCGGGGAGGCGGCCGTCCAAGGAGGCGCGCCAAGGGAGTCCTACTCCCCGGAGATGGACTCCTTCTTTCCTAGTTGGAGTAGGAGAAGGGGAAGAGGAGGAAGGGGAAGGAAAGGGCGCCTTGTCCTATTTGGAATAGGAAGGGGGAGGCGCGGCCCCTCTTGCCTCCTTCCTCTTCTCCCTCAAAGGCCCATGTAGGCCCAATAACCCCGGGGTTCCAGTAACCTCCGGTACTCGGTAAAATGTTGTTTTCACCGGAACACTTCCGATGTCCAAACATAGGCTTCCAATATATCAATCTTTATGTCTCAACCATTTGAGACTCATCCTCATGTCCGTGATCTCATCGGGGCTCGAACAAACTTGATACATCAAAACTTATAAACTCATAATAAAAGCATCATTGTAGCGTTAAGCGTGCGGACCCTACGGGTTCGAGAACTATGTAGACATGACCTAGAACTATTCTCGGTCAATAAACAATAGCGGGACCTGGATGCCCATATTGGTTCCTACATATTCTACAAAGATCTTTATCGGTCGAACCGCATAACAACATACATTGTTCCTTTGTCATCGGTATGTTACTTGCGAGATTCGATCGTCGGTATCAATACCTAGTTCAATATCGTTACCGGCAAGTCTCTTTACTCGTTCGTAATGCATCATCCTGTAACCAACTCATTGGTCACATTGCTTGCAAGGCTTATAGTGATGTGCATTACGAGAGGGCCGAGATACCTCTCCAGAGCAATCGGATGACAAAACCTAATCTCGAAATATGCCAACTCAACATGTACCTTCGGAGACACCTGTAGTACTCCTTTATAATCACCCGATTCGTTGTGGCGTTTGGTAGTACCAAAGTGTTCCTTGATGGCAGGAGTTGCATAATTCTCATAGTTACGAGGAACATGTATAAGTCATGAAGAAGCAATAGCGGTATACTAAGCGATCAAGTGCTAAGCTAACGGAATGGGTCATGTCAATCACATCATTCTTCTAATGATGTGATCCCACTAATCAAATGACAACACATGTCTATGGTTAGGAAACATAACCATCTTTGATTAATGAGCTAGTCAAGTAGAGGCATACTAGTGACTATATGTTTGTCTATGTATTCACACATGTATCATGTTTCGGTTAATACAATTCTAGCATGAATAATAAACATTTATCATGATATGAGAAATAAATAATAACTTTATTATTGCCTCTAGGGCATATTTCCTTGAGTCTCCCACTTGCACTAAGTCAATAATCTAGATTACATAGTAATGATTCTAACACCCATGGAGTCTTGGTGCTGATCATGTTTTGCTCGTGAGAGAGGCTTAGTCAGCGATTACGCAACATTCAGATCCGTATGTATCTTGCAAATCTCTAGGTCCAAGTGGGATTAGGCGTCTCTTGATGTGCTTGGTCCTCTTGTGAAATCTGGATTCCTTTGCCAAAGGCAATTGCGATATTGTCACGGAAGATCTTCATTGGTCTCGATGCACTAGGTATGACACCTAGATCGAAATGAACTCCTTCATCGAGACTCCTTCATTTGCTGCTTGAAGTAGCTATGTACTCCGCTTCACATGTAGATCCATACGCCGCTTTGTTTAGAGCTGCACCAACTTACAGCTCCACCGTTTAATAAAGCTCGTATCCGGTTTGCGATTTAGAATAAATGCGGATCGGTGTCAAAGCTTGCATCGGCGTAACCATTTCGACTAGCTCTTTGTCACCTCCATATCGAAAACATATCCTTAGTCCTTTTCGGTATTTGGGATGTTCTTGACGCTGTCGATGATCCACTCTGGATTACTTTGGTACCTTCTGCCAAGCTTATTGATAAGCATCGTCGGTCAGGTACACAGCATTGGATACATGATAGAGCCTATGGCTGAAGCATAGGGAACATCTTTCATTTTCTCTCTATCTTTTCTTTGTGTTCGGGCATTGAGTTGACTCAACACACCTTGAAACACAGACGAGAATCCTTTCTTTGCACTGATCCATTTTAACTTTTCAAAAATTTTATCAAGGTATATACTTTGTGAAAGTCCACCAATAAGCGTCTTGATCTATCTCTGTAGATCTTGATGCCCGATATGTAAGCAACTTCAAGGTCTTCTAATGAAAAGTTTTATTCAAGTATCCTTTATGCTATCCAGAAATTCTATATCATTTCCAATTAATAATATATCATCTACATATAATACTCGGAAATGCTATAGAGCTCCCACTCACTTTTTCTTTGTAAATCTGAGGCTTCTCCAAAAGTCTATATAAAACCATATGCTTTGATCACACTATAAAAGCGTTTGTTCAACTCCGAGAGATGCTTGCACAGGTCCATAAATGTATCATTTGGAGCTTGCACACTTTGTTAGCACCTTTTGGATCAACAAAACCTTACAGCTGCATCCTATACAACTCTTCTTCAAAATCCATTCAAGAATTTGATTTGACATCCATTATTAAATTTCATAATCATGAAATGCAATGATATTGCTAACTGATGCCGGACGGGGCTTAAGCATCGCTTCTGGTGAAAAGAATTCTCATCGTAGTATCAAGCTATGAACTTGTAAAAACCTTTATTACAAATTAAGCTTTATAAATGGGGTATATTTTCCTCGACGTCGGTCGGTCTTCTTAAAATCCATTTTATTCTCAATGGCTTGCCGATCATCCAGACAAGTCGACAAAATCCATACTTTGTTTTCATACATGGATCCCATCCTCAGTTTCATGGCCTCTAAGCATTTTGCGGAATCTGGGCTCATCCTCAGCTTCCCTCATAGTTCGTGGGTTCATTTGGTCAAGTAACTGGACTTCGAGAATGGATTCTGCGTACCACTCGGTGCGGATCTTACTCTGGTTGACCCTACGAGGTTCAATTGAAACTTGATCAGAAGTTTCATGATCAATATCATTAGCTTCCTCACTAATTGGTGTAGTTATCCACGGGAACCGGTTCTTGTGATGAACTACTCAATAAAGGGAGTAGATACAGATTATCTCATCAAGTTCTACTTTCCTCCTCACTTCTTTCTGAAGCTCCTTCTTCTCTAGAAAGGATCCAATTTAACAACGAAAATCTTGCCTCGGATGCGTGATAGAAGGTGCTTGCCCAATGGTCTCTTTTGGGTATCCTGTGAAGACACATTTCTCGATTTGGGTTCGAGCTTACCGGTTGAAGTTTTCTTCACGCAAGCATCATATTTAAACTTTAAAAGCTGACAACTTTGGTTTCTTGCCAAACCTGAGTTCATAAGGCGTCGTCTCAGCAGTTTTGATGGTGCCCTATTTAAGCATGAATCACGTAGTCTCTAAAGCATAACCCCAAAAGCGATAGCGATAAATCGGTAAGAGACATCATAGATGGCACCATATCAAGTAAAATCACGATTCTGACGTTCGGACACACATTTTCGTTGTGGTGTTCGGGTGCGTGATAAGTTCTTGAAACTATTCCGCATTGTTTCAAGTGTAGACCAAATTCGTAACTCAAATATTCTCCTCCACGATGGGATCGTGAAAGCTTTATTTTCTTGTTATGATGATTTTCCACTTCACTCTGAAATTCTTTGAACTTTTCAAATTTTTTAGGACTTGTGTTTCATTAAGTAGATATACCCATATCTGCTCAAATCATCTGTGAAGGTGAAGAAAAAATAACGATACCCGCCCACGAGCCTCAACATTCATTGGACCACACACAACAGTATGTATGATTTCCAACAAATGGATTGCTTGCTCCATAGTTAGGAAGACGGCGTTTTGAGTCATCTTGCCCGCAAAACACGGTTATGGCTACCAAGTGATTCATAATCAAGTAGATTCCAAAAGCCATCGATGTGGAGTTTCTTCATGCTTTACCCGATATATGACCTAAGCAGCGATTACCACAAATAAGTTGCACTATCGTTATCAACTCTCATCTTTTGGTTTCAACACTATAGATATGTGTATCCTTCCTATCGAAATTCAATAAAAATAGACCACTCTCTTCAGAACATGACCATAAAGATATTACTCATATAAATAGAACAACCATTATTCTACGATTTAAATGAATAACCGTACTTGCATCAAACAAGATCCAGATATAATGTTCATGCTCCATATGGCAACAAATAACAATTATTTGGGTCTAAACTAATCCCGATGGTAGATGTAGAGGTAGCGTGCCACCATGATCCACATCGACTTTGGAACCATTTCACCATGTAATCACCTCGTCCGTAGCCAATCTTAACTTAATCAAGTAGTCGTGTTTGAGTTGCAAATATGATAACTTATGAACCGGTATCAAATACCAGTACTCTGCGAGCATTAGTAAGGTACACATCAATAACATGTATATCACATATACCTTTGTTCACTTTGCCATCCTTCTTATCCGTAAATACTTGGGGCAGTTCAACTTCGGTGACGGTCCCCTTCTACGGTGAAAGCACTCCATTTTCGGGGCTTGGTCAGGAGTTGGGTTTCTTCTCTTAGTAACAACACTTGCGTTTGTTCTTGAAGTTCCCTTCTTCTTCCCTTTGCCCTTTTTCTTGAAACTAGTGGTCTTGTTGACCATCAACACTTGATGCTCCTTCTTGATTTCTACCTCCATGACTTTAGCATTGCGAAGAGCTGGGAATAGTCTTATTCATCCCTTGCATATTATAGTTCCATCACGAAGCTTTAGTAGCTTGGTAGCGATGATTGATGAAATTACATGGTAGCCTTATCATGAGGAAGATTAACTCCGATTGAATCAAGTGATTATTATACCCAGGTTATTTTGAGTATATGTATTCAGCGATGAACTATTCTCCTCCATCTTGCGAGCTATAAGAACTTATTGGAGACTTCATATCTCTCAATCCGGGCATTTGCTTGAAATATTAACTTCAACTCTGGAACATCTCGCATGCTCCATGACGTTCAAAGCGTCGTTGAAGTCAAGTTCTAAATAGTAAAGCATGGCACCTTGAACTATCGAGTAGTCGCCGACTTTGCTGCAGACGTTCTTAACGTTATCGGTTATGTCAGCCGCGAGGCACGGCACCAATGGTGCTTCCGGAGCGTAACTTTTACGTGCGGCAATGAGGATAATCCTCAATTCTGGACCCGATCAAGTGTAATTGCTCCATCATCTTTCAACTTTAGCTTTCTCAAGCGCATTAAAATTCAAGAACAACACCGGGCCATCTATCTACAAACAAACATAGACAAATAAAATACTATCAGGTTACTAAGTTCATGATAAATTTAAGTTCAATTAATCATATGCTTAACTCCCACTAGATAGACATCTCTCTAGTCATCTAAGTGATCACGTGATCCAAATCAACTAAACCATGTCAGTCCATCACGTGAGATGGAGTAGTTTCAATGGTGAACATCACTATGTTGATCATATCTACTATGATTCACATTCGACCTTTCGGTCTCAGTGTTAAAAGGCCATCATCTGTATATACTAGGCTGCGTCAAGTATATTTACTGAGTATTAAAGCTTATTGCAAGCTGTTGTGCACAGATTGTATTTAAGCGTAGAGGCTTATCACACCCGATCATCACGTGGTGTCTCGGCCACGAAGAACTTCCATAGCGTTGCATACTCGGGAGAACACTTCTTGATAATTAGTGAGAGATCATCTTAAAATGCTCACGGTCAATCAAAGCAAGATAAGATGCATAAAGGATAAACATCACATGCAATCAATATAAGCGATATGATATGGCCATCATCATCTTGTGCTTGTGATCTCCATCTTGAGCTGCTAAATCGTTATGACCATCGTCACTGTTACGACACCTTGATCTCCATCGTAGCATCGTTGTCATTCGCCATCTATTAGCTTCTATGACTATCGCTACAGCTTAGTGATAAAGTAAAGCAATTACAAAGCGTTTGCATTTCATACAATAAGCGACAACCATATGGCTCTGCCAGTTGCCGATAACCCGGTTACAAAACATGATCATCTCCTACAATAAAATATGGCATCATGTCTTGACCATATCACATCACAACGCCACCTGCAAAAACAAGTTAGACGTCCTCTACTTTGTTGTTTGCAAATTTTGCGTGGTAGCTACTGGCTGAGCAAGAACTGTTCTTACCTCGCATCAAAACCTGGCGATAGTTAGTCAAGTTGGTGCTTTGTTTTAACCTTAGAGGACGAGCGTAATACCTCGATTCAACTAAAGTGAGAGAGCGAGACACCCCCGACCACCTTTAAGCACGAGTAACAATAACGGTGAAACCAGTCTTGCGGCAGCGTGTCGCAGCGTAATGTCGGTCAGGCGCTTCATCTCCTAATGCCGCCAAACCAAAAGTATGACTGTCTTTGGTAAGCAGTATGACTTGTATCGCCCACAACTCACTTGTGTTCTGCTAAGTGCATCTAACATCTGCGTAAAACCCTGACTCGGGATTTTACTTTGTTGAGGAGCGTAGTAATTTCAAAAATTCCTACGCTGCATACAAGATCATGGTGATAGCATAGCAACAGAGGGGAGAGTGTTGTCCACGTGCCCTCGTAGGTTAGTAAAGCAGAGCGTTATAGCCAGCCATGACGTTGATGTGGTAAATGCATCTTCACGATCAGGCCGATCCAGAAGTACAAGCGTCCACGGCTTCCAGATTCGACCTGAAAGCTCGATGGCGATCCCGAGCTTTCCAGATAAGCGTCGGGGGATGAGTTAAAATAAACCTGACGGCGTGGTGATGATGATTCTCTGCGGCTTAGCCTAAACTCGGCGACGATATGACCGAGGTGGAATATGGTGGAGGCGCTGAAGACGATCTGGTAGATCAACTTGTGTCCATGGGTGCCCCATGCGATATATAAAAGAGCCGAGGGAGGGGCGGCGGCCAGGAGTAGCGCCAGGGGGAGTCCTACTCCGGAATGGGACTCCTTCTTTCCTAGTGGACTAGGAGAAGGGAAGGGGAGGAAGAGGGAAGGAAGGCAACCCCTTCTGTCCTAGTCGGACAGGAAGGAAGACACCTTGGCCCCCTGCCTCCTTCCTCTTCTCCCTCAAGGCCCATGTAGGCCCAATAACCCCGGGGGGTTCAGTAACCTCCACTACTAGGAAAAGGCTAGCAGCATGCTGGGTTTACATGTATCGATGGCGGGTACCAGCGCTACTATCTGGCCTTCTGACTAACTCATAGCGATGGCGTGCCCCCATCCTCTTGCTATACAAGTGTAACAGCCTTGATTCTGGGAAGCTTCGCTACCGCTATTAGCGCTAAGCGCTCTTTGGCGAGACAGCGTCTTTGCTATCTTGCGCTCTTGCTAACTTTGTACACTCGCTCTTGCTAATTTAAGTAGTTTTTTGGCATATTTGTTTTGTATTTGCCGGCTTTGTAGAAGAATCTTTAGCACATAGAAATTTCATCATGATACACATACAAATGCTGCGAGACCACAAATGTAATCATAGCATGTACATACAAATAGTCTCTTCATAATCATCATCAACACAAAGTGATATCTTGTTATCATCTAGAAAATAGCAATACATGCAAGTCTCGAATACTTGCAACTACAACAACGTCATCCATCTAAACAAAGGCATGCATAAGAAGTGCTATCACTATGAGTGAGGCGGAACCATCGATACATGAGGTGGCGATTCTGAGTCCTCTCTCGCTAGCGTGAACCTCAAGTAACTAGCTTCTCCTTCTTATGCCTTTTGAAGCCTTTATGGCTGGCGCAGTGAACCCATTCACTTGCGACACTCATACCACTCGTTGTACACCCGGAACCTTCCCTTTGTACCGACATAGCATTTCCATCTAGCCATCAAGAAACTAGGTACACATTAGAGATGCATGTTCATGAAGAGGATGTACAATCATATATATGCAAAAAAATATACTAGAGCAACACCAAAAAAGAAAGGTTAGCAACTAGATGCAACATATACGATGCAAATTAATTAACTAGAAGTGCGCGGGTCATCGTCGCCAACTAACAAAGTAGCGTTACCAAGTTCGGCATGGACCGTGGACATCACAAAGTTTCATCGCTACAAAAAGTATACAAGTTCAACGACACATATCATCATCATCGGCATCATAACTCACTAGAAGTTCCATCCTTCCATATCATCGAGGCCGAACCCTAGATGCTTGAGCGGCGTGAGGTCTAGGCGTTGCATGCCTATCGAGTTGGACGTCATTTCGCGATATAGGGCCGTGGTGGAACATCCCTTCTCATCGGCGACTTCTTTCATGATGATTCGCAATAATAGCTTTGGATCGAAAGAAGTCATCTCTAAGTTTATAATTAAGCTTCTCCATGAGATTCTAGCCACTTGTGGATATGATCATCATTCTGCTTATTAATCGAAGCTTTGGTGATCCGTGTTGAACTGAATCATGAGATGGACGATGTAGAATCCATCCTTCTTGCTTGGTTTTGGGACATGGATCGCGGAGAAGTTAGTTTTATCTTGTGAAACCCATCTTCTTGTTCCTTTGTTTCTGATATGCCGTGGCCACCTCTATAGCTGAAGCCTTGGAGAGCATCATCTAGAATATTCATTATGTGGGTGTAGTCCTTTTCTCGTAGTCTCTCGAAGGAATCAAAATACGGCGTGGGAGACTTGCGGGTAAAAACGATAAAACGGCCTTGGATTGCTTCGAGGAAAAGACACCTCAAATTATTCCCCATATGAGAGAGAAGGAATGATTGAAATGTCTGAAAGGGTTGTCGGGAACTGACTTACTTTGGATGATAAGGCACGAGGACAATTTCCGGTCCTTAATTACGTACCATGAAGTTTTGGAGGTACTCCCTAGCAGTTTCACGCTCAAAGTCGCGAGACTCAAGAAAGACTTCGTGCATGTAATGCGGATCCGCCACACGATTTGCGAGACTTCTTCACTCTTCACGAGAGACTCATATGTAAGCGCAAAAAGGCGGACGATAGTAAAATCAAGCCGCCTTGTTAGAAACATCTCAAAGATATGGTCAAACCGCGGAAGAACACCTCCCGGGCCGTGTGTCGGCGTAGCACTTCCCCTCGAGGCACCAGCAGCGTATGCGGATATCACTGGATCCTTTGAGGCTAGTAGGCTTTTCTCGGTCGGCGGCACATGGTCGTGCGTCTCACGAGATCCCGATAGTGCCTCCAGCGGTTTTGGCGGTAGCATCGGCTCGCCCGTGAGATGGAACATGACTGCACCTTTCACGGGTACACCTCTTAGAATGCATCGTCAGCTGCTGTGTGCTCGGCTTGTTTGGGATTACCTTCCCGATCTCTTCCTCTCCTTTTCTTGGCACCCGACCCTTCCTTAACCCCCCCAAGTGTTCCCGGGCTAAATCTTTCGACCCTCGCGCCCGGCTAGTTGAGCTGTGTTGGCGGCATCTTGAGCGTGTCTGTGGGATTTCATGAAGAGA
>JAHHZJ010008788.1:0-14348 GCA_021437245.1 Aegilops speltoides
TGACAACCGGGTGCTATCTCCACCAAGAGGTAGCTTGTTTTATTGAAGACCGTGTTTTAGTCCGCTATATCGCATCACCGCTCCAATTCAAATGGCTGATAAGCAGGAAACATAGTTGAATGTCTGAGACATTGTATGAGAAACGAGATGCAATAGATAGTGTGGAAAAAGAGGGCATGAAATAGTTGACATGTATATTGTTTAACTAAAGGGATAGCATGACATAATTTAGCATATATGATGTCTATCTAAACTGGATAGCATAGCATAACATAATTCAAAGATATGATGAATAACTAAAGCAGGATGCATGACATAATTCACCTACATGTTATCTAAGTAATCGAGGATCGCATTATTTAATTCACATATGTGATTTATATGCTAAGCAGAGGGCATTCGATATGATGTACGAACTAAGAACATGGTGTTGAATATTGTGTTTATGATGTCTAAACTATGCAATGCAAGACACCATCGCATGATATGAGCGTATAACCATGCCAAGTTAGAGCATACACCTCGGTGGGGGAATAGGATGGTCATCTCTGAATCCATCTTTGAGGAGCTATCGAGACCCAACAAGAGATCTGCTTGACGGTAGCCTATGCCTCTGAAGGCCTTATTTTCCTCAGATTTTCCATCTCCCACCCAAATGGCTGATTCACGGAAGAGTAGTTTAATGTACAAACATTGTCGACAAATGGAAATGTAATGAAGAAAAGGATGGGCAAGATATCATTCAAATATATGATGCGGTTAAGCAGGATGGCATTGCACATTGCACATATATTATGGCTGGCTAAAAGACATGAGGCGCATAATTCCCATATATGATATAGAAACTAAGCAGGTGGCATTCTGAACATGTCTAAACTAAGCGGATGACATATATGATGTCAAAAGTAGGCCTTGCAAGGCAACATATGCATGATATAACTAACATCATCATGCCAAGGTAAACAAACACCTTGGGGGTAAATAGGAGTGGTCGTGACGTGCGAATCCGCCTCGAGCAGATATCTTCCTATGGATTACAATCGGAGAGGGGTGGGGAGGGTTTGCCATTGAACTCACCATGGGCGATGTCGCATGACATTTTATTGCCGCACAAAACTCTTCTCTTTTCTCTACATGTTCAGCATGTTTGTGTACAATATCGACATGCATCTGAAAAAATATGGTGAGATTATGTAAGGAGAGCATGCAGAAATTTAGAGTGATGGTAACAACGGTGGATGGATCAAAAATAATGATAGCGGTGATGATTGCTTTAAATTAATAAATGACAGATGATGATTGCTTTACTATAGGCATACCCTAGGTGAACGGATATTGAAGCGGACATACTATTCATTCTTGCCTCAATATGTGCCCCACAACTAATTTAGAACTCAAGTTGGAACATTGATTTGGACTGACTTGGGGTCAAGAGTTGAACAGGAGCGATAAAGTAGCGAGTAAGTTTAAGCAATGCATAACATAAGCGAAACAAAGAGTCGACCTCTCTTGTGGACACATGTACTCCTCGAGGTTCATCTGCTTGAGTCGATGATGGTGATGCCGTTGCGGTTGGTGCGGTGGGGAAGGAGATCTGAGCGGCGAAAGGCGGTCGAGGAGTCGTGATGTCTAGATTGGTGGATGCTTACGTCGATGGAGCAACTTCGGGTGAGGTGGATGATGTCGCGGCGGAAGCGGGACAAACCACACAAAATTCCCTTCGACCGTGCACTAACTAAAGTAATTTTGTAAGGGCTCATTTGCCTTGCATGATTCTTAAAAGCGTGGGGATGGAAAAACACCAAAATAGGATAGGAATGCACATGGTAAGCAGGCATTTGTAAACCAGGATTTCATCAACTTGGGTGTTTGGTTTACGAGAATTGGAATAGTAGAGGAATGCAAAGAAACATGGCCAAAATAAAGTGAAACCATATGAAAGCGTGTCAGTTAGAATGTTATTACGGCACTAATGCACTTGGTCTTGTTTTCATGCATAGGATTTTGAAAAGTAGGTCAGTGGATGTTTTGCTTCATTCCTTTCAACAAAATGCATGAATAATTGAATGGTAGAGTGCCATTGGAAAATTCCCTATTGATATGTTTTCCGTTGAACCAAAATAGCCCTAATGGATCAGCGTAAATGTATAGTAATAAGTTATGCAACAAGTGTACAACCTCTTTGCGTGCTAGATCGACCTCAACATCATTGGGTTGGTCATTTGGCGATTAGGAAGGTGGCTTCGGAGGTGTGGAGGAAGATCGAGGAATCTGTAGGCGGCGTCGAGGCCTTTGCTTTCTGTTGTGATGGATCATTACATCGTTGGAGCAGCTCGGTGAGCCGTAAGGCGTCAAGGTGAAGCGACACAAGGCGAGACATCGTCAATCTCAAGTGGGATTCTAATAGCATCTCCAATAGATGATGTAAAATGGATGTAAAATTTACATCACCAAAAACCACGACTACAGATGAGGTAAAAATTGTTGACTCTGAACTTAGCTTCGAAACTGAAATTTCTTGTGGAATCTGAGATACTCTTGTCGGCCGAGACGCAATGGTAGCGAGAGGCACTTGACATGTAGTTTAGGGAGGGCTGCAGTTCATCTTCAACTGCACCCACGGGCCTGCCACCACCGGTCGAACCGCCCGACCCAGTCCGCCTCGCCGCCCGAAACAACTCCCCGCCGCCCGATCAGCCCTCTAGCCCCCCACTGACCGTAAGATAGATAGTGGGGTACCTCTCCGTGAGCCCCGTCCCCTTGCTGGTGGTTCTTCCTTAACTCGTGAGCCCCCCAACCACTGAAAATTGGCTGACCCAAAAGTCGATTGATCGTGAAGTGTTCTAATCGGAGTGAAGCGGCCGAGTGAGGGGGCGCATTGCTTCTTTGGCGGCGATCAAAGTGAGACCGGAGCGGCAGCGCGGCGGGCGAAGCGGCAGCGATCGAGGCTGGTATGGCCGCCCGCCGCGAAGGAGCCTCGCCTTTGGGGAAACGCCATGGAGATGTCGCTGAGGCACCGGCTTCAAGGTAGCCGCTCCATGAGGTCGGGATGGAGCACCGTCGGCGCCGGGAGGTCGAGTTAAGGAGAAGGTGCGATCGATGAGTGTACAACCTCTTTGGTGGCGCCGAGTAGGCCTCGGCCGTCCGAGAGTCGGTGAGGATGATCGGTTTGGTGGAGCAGGTTAAGGCGGCGCTATGGTGATGGAGCAACCGTGATAGATGAGGCGATCATCGAGCAAATCCTTGGAGGTGGAGGCAGGGGTGGCTGAACCGGCGAGCGATGAGATGGATGCGGATCCTCATCAGGGAGAGTCGACGAGGCGTCGAGCTGTTGCGATGGGCGATGTCGTGGGGAAGAAGCTCGGTTGGGCGGTGAGTGTGAGCGGAGGAGGTGGGGTTTCACGGTGGAAGCGGAGAGGTTGTGGGCACAGGATTTGAATGGCGAAAAGGCGATGGGAGGTGAAGCATGACTTAGGGGCGCTTGTCCAAAATGTAGGGTGTGTTACAAAAGTACCCCCACCG
The DNA here is from genome assembly GCA_021437245.1 of Aegilops speltoides. NCBI lineage: Eukaryota > Viridiplantae > Streptophyta > Magnoliopsida > Poales > Poaceae > Aegilops > Aegilops speltoides. The sequence continues at coordinate 3,523 of JAHHZJ010008788.1, forward strand.
ATTTGAACTAAGCGGCCCTTTCGGCTCGAGGTTAGAAGGGGATTTGCGTGTCGGGATTTGGCGGTGGAGGAGTTTTGAGCGTTGTAATTTCGGGATAGCAAAGCGCGGGTTGTGAAAGCGCCGTTTTGGGAGCACGATATCTGAATTTTCGGGATATAACAAGATGCGGGTTGAATTTTAGAGACAAGCCTAACGTAGTAATATTGTACTTATGCGTACCAAATCAATTCAAATTCCCTCAACCAAAAAAGCGAAAAAAAATAAAACTATTCACACCACACAAAGAGAGTCTTGCCCGTTTTACTATACAAATGCTATTCAAGCTACTCCCTCCTTCCATCTATATAGGGCCTAATCGTTTTTCGATGCTATCTTTGACCAAATATTAGAGAAATAATATATGACATGCAACTTACACAAAGCACATCGTTAAATTAAATGCATGAAAGGTTCTTTCAATGATATAATTTTCACATTGTGCATGTCATGTACTATTAATCTTGTCAATAGTCAAAAGCGGTCTTAAAAATCTCATTCGCCTATATAGATGGAAGGAAATATGAACCATGTTATGTCGATTAAATTTTTTACGTCTTTGTATAATGCATGTAACCTACTCATACCAACATTTTAGTGCATTCCAAATGTCTATACTACGCTGCAATTCGAACTAAATTTGAATTCGTTTCTCTATTTTAATAAGAATCTACAATCATGATTGTTGCCAACTTCAACCATCATTAGTGTATTACCTTAATAACACACCACATGATTACTATAGAGATAGATATGAACTATGTGTACTACATGAACTCGAATTCTATTTTTGAATACACTTGATGTTGATTCCAAATAATAGTACATTTGATGTACTAACTATATATTCATAATCTAAACCATGTTCCATCGTACACCATGTTTATCACACAAAGTATAGTGCCCGCCCTACATTATGACAAGTATTTAGACCTGAGTTGCAAAAGCCACACATTAGCCCAAATTATAATCAATGTTCTACATTATGATATCTTCTTCAAGTATCGTATCCACTTTTTATAATGAATTATGATCTTTGTTCATCTTTTACACCTTCACGATCCTCTTCTATTTGTAGCTAGCTAGCGCTAACTTTCTATCATGCATGCACCGCCCCCCCTCTCACCCACCCTTAGCGTCCCTCCATCGCAGCGTTCATATTTCTCTTTAGGTCGTCCACCGCGGTGTGTGTAGGCCCGGCTCCTTCTTTCCGGACACGGTCGATATACCTCTCTAGCCAAGTGTGCCTACAACAAACACATATATACTTCCCTCTTCTCTTCTCACCGTCCATGCCCGCCTATGTCCATCTGATTCCACGCAGTGCACCTCCGCCCTCTTTTTATTGATCACATACTACTCCTCCTCCCCCTCGGCATGGTAGGCCTCTCGCACCACCTCCTAGCCACCGCTCTCCCCTGTCGCCTCTCCGGACCTTATTTGCTTCTAACACATGCAGGCGTGTATATGACTGATCTCCCTACATATAGCAGTCGACTATAATTCGTTTCACCAAGCACCGATACACTTACCCTGCTAGTTATGTCTCTCCTTTTCTCGGACACCGACGGTTGATCTTCCTATGTAATTCATTATGCTTACCACAACCATATCTTCTCCCTCATCATCCTTGAATACCTCCCGACCCGTCTCTCAGCAGCGTGTAGAGACAAGCAGACATCCCGCCCTCTCTTATTGATATTGCACTCATACCCTCCGTTTGTCTAGCAGGCCTCTCCCACCATTTGTGAGGCGCCACTCCACCACCAACCCTCCAGCGCTCTACCTTTATCTTTTTCCCAACCTTATTCCTTTGCTACACATATCCATGGATGTCGATCAATCTCCCTCAATACATAGCTAGGTCTCTCTCCTTCCCCACACATATACTAGTCGATCGATCTCTGCCCCTCCCCACACACACACACACGATAGTCGAGCGTTGTAGGTAGGTATCCATGCCACGGAGAAAACCTGCACCTCTGCCCACTAAAATTCGATGGCCGCCGCCTGTATCTTTGGCGTGGGCTAACACAAAGTCGATGGCACTCTTTATCGATCGCGCAGCCACACTTCATCCATGTTTTCAATTCTATCGATATCTCCGTCCATGACTCCATTTCACACATTGCATATGTTACGTTTTTCGATTGAGATATCATCAACACATTGCCTCTGTTTCGCACAAACCATCTCTCTCACCCACCCGTCGTACCTGCACCTAAAGAAGAAGTGCCCGGGGCGCTGCGTACTCATGTCTCGTTCGGCCACACCCGGGTACGGTGAAGTTTGTTTACATGCGAAAAGGCAGCCCACATGATAATTTGGCGTGTAGCGGTTGTTTACTCGAAGGAGGTGGGTACCATGCCTAGGCGGAACAAAGTTTGACTTGGCGCATTAGCATTAAATAAAGTTATATATTCCTCAATAGCGCGTCTGAATATAAAAGCGATTGGCGTGGGGAAAATGGAAAATTTGGTTTGTCTCCGTCCACCATCTCACACAAGGCGCGTGGCCTCTCTCTCTCGGTGTTGGTCGATGATCCGGCGCATCCCGTCTGCCGGCGGAAGGAGGATGTGCATTGTCTCTCCGTTGCGGCGTTGAGGCGGCACGTCGATCTGCGGTACCGTCGTTCTCTCGACCAAGCTCCGGCGTGGTAGGGCCTTCGCCACTTGCTCGCTGCGCGGTATGGGCAGATCCGGCGCCGGCGCCCTCCTAGTAACATCCGGCGACCCTCGGTACAAATTCCTCGGCCTTGCTCCACTGCCCATCTTCCACGCTTCTGCATGTGGATCTTCTTTAGTTGTTTGCTTAATCGTATCTTGGCGGCGTACTTTCCATCTTGCAATCTCGTCCTCAAACCATTTTGATAAACCACCATGTGCTATCTTTCCCTTATTACATGGAACATGTTTCTTTTTTGTGCGTATGTGTCTTCAACTTCGTGTTATTGGGCAGTAATTGTTTCCTTTCGACCTCCTTTTGCAAGCAGGGCTATCCATTTTCACCTCGTTGCTATTGCGACCTTTTGTTGAAGCTGCACAAATCACTTTTTCTAAAGAGTGTTTTGTGCGATTCATAAAATATCACAGACAGCGTTTTATTCGTGGGACTGCGGAAAGGAGATTGGTTTTGCTACCCTCCTCATCCAACTCCGTGCCTAATCTACTCCAACAAGAAGTTAGTCCTAAAGAGATCATAGAGGTGATCGGCTTCTATTTATGTGTGTTATGTTTCATCATCTAGTTCCACTATTATTGTAATCTGCTGACTAGATATCTTTGCAAATAGGGATGGTCCGCTCGATTTTAGTGGAGCCACACAAAATGATCGGATTGTGGTGTCCTTCATACACCTCTTTTTTGGCTCTGAGCTGGGTGAAACTAGCTGCCAAGCAATGAACAAATGCCAAAAATGGAGCCATGCCTTGAAAGCATCGATCAATTATATTTTTTTCTTTATTTGTACACCTTCTCACAACTTTGTCTTGTTGTGATGTGAATATTAGCGATCTGCGAACCATTGAGATGCATTAGCCATGGTAGTTTCATTTGTATTTGATGGAATGTTGTAATGAGATAATCTCAAGGCAAGACACAGAATCCTAAGTTGAAACCTTTTTTTCTGCGGGGAACCAAAGTTGAAACTTTCATAGCATCCGATCAATTTCATCAAAATTTTGCGTACATATAAACAAATCTGAAGGATTGATAGCAATGCGAAACAATTCAACTTCATTTCGCCGAACCGTTGGACATCCTTCATCGGCTCCACCTCCTGCGGAATATTGAGTGCACAACCCCGGGAAAGATTCACCCGTGTTCTTGAGTAGTAGTATGACTGTGGCGATCAAATCCGAGCCCCACCTTACGCCGAGTAAGTTTGCTCGGACGAAGCAACCATCATTTCTCGTTCCTTGAATCATTTGGTACTCCCATATTCCCATAGTAATAAGTTGCTGGGCGAATCAACCATCACTATCCGCTCACGTGTAATGACCACAAGAGCTATCCATTCAGATTGCATGTTAAAAAAATAAGTCGATAACTAATGCGGCAAACTTTCAAAAAAAACTAATCGACCTCGGGCCAGCGGCGGATCGCATTTTGCAGAATTACACACCATGTTTCGTTGACATGCGGTCCCGTTCAATATCGTGAGGCGGCGAGTCCTTTTCTACTAGTATTTTCGAGAGGCGTGTAGGCAGGCGCCTCTTGTTACCATGGCCCGACAACTGTCCCGACTCTTCACCTTTCCCTCTCGATTTGGAACATTTGTATGCGCTCTTCTCCCTCCTCCATTTCCTTCAGCCCTTCACCTTCCTTGACATTGTTTGATCGTCTTCTCCATGGAGGAACAGGCGGAAGCGACCCCATTATTCTTGCCCGTCGAAAGATGGCGTTGGAAACTCATTGATCGGTCGCGTCATCACCTTGGCTAGCATGGCGGTTCGTTCAAGACCATTCTCAACTCAACTAATAACATCATTACTAGGAACCCAAGAGTCAAGGCGGTTTGATCTCCCTATCTTCTTTGCCGTGACCACGATGACTCTTTGGTGCGGGGGCGCGGAGGCCTCGCCTTCAAAGTTGATGCCACTTGATAATGATCGTTGATGTTAAGATGCCATTGCTTGAGGCAAGGATTGGGCGAGCACAAATGGAGATTGGGTTGTTTATATTGGGTACAAGCGCAAGTGGGAACTTGTAAATGTGTACACTCGTCACGGGTTCCACTTGAAAAATCTCAACCAAAGCGCCTAGAGGTTGAGCACACGGTATTCTCATGCGTTCAAATCGATCATGGTTTGTCTTCTATGGAAGATAGCAATTTGTCGAGTTCCCAACCGCTCTTGGAATTACAAGAACTATGAAGTTGTTGCTATCTTGACAAGCTTTTTGCCGTCTGTGTGGTTCGATCGATGGATATTGCTTCAAAATCGGTTTCTATACAGATGTGTATTGTGATGCAATTCAATCACGAGGTCTTGTGTTTGCTTCCACCACTCATGTTTGCTTTTGCATGGGATCCTCGTAGTTTTGGTACATTTGTCTTCCACAGTAATTATAATTGTTTCATCCACATGCATGCGGGTTAGCAAGTTTCCCTTTACTAATTAACCTTCTTCTTGTGTTTCCAAGGTCCTATGAACATTCCACCACCTATACTTGAAATTTTTTATAACCTAGGGAGATAGCGATGGTGATGATCACGAGCATGAGGGCGAAGCGAGCGTGTATACTCGTTGGCGCTGCAACTAATTCCGATGGATCAACTCTTCTTGTCGTATCTGACCTGAGTTTGTTACTCTTGAGGGAGCACATGTTGTCTCCATGGCGCACTCTCGGACCTATTCAACACCCGTTGCATGGTATTCGGGATGGATACTAGTGTGCTAAGCAACACCTTCTCCATGCAAATTGATAGTCTTGGAAAACTTCGCTCTTCCTTGACAAAACTATCCGATGATAGTGAAAAGATCAAGCTCTTTTTGACACAACATTACTAGTACCATTTATGAGAAGCAACTATGTCTATACCTTGGACATTTGGGTGGTTCCCTACCACAATCTTGATATAGTAGGCCTTCGACTGGATGATTAGTCCTTCATTGGTCTCGAGATCGACAATAGTTGGCCCGTCGAGAGAATCACTTGTGGTTCAAAGCAAGCGTTCCAACACCAAGGTTGGTTGAGTTGAAGTTCATTTCATTGCTTGTTATTGGTTGTGTGATGAAAACTTTAGTATTTATAATGTATCCTTGTTGTCGATGTGGGTTGATGACTGTTGTATGTAATAAAATGATATGCTTGTGATAAACTTACTAAATTTATGAATGGCTTTGAGCCGCTTCTCGAGTGAGTGGTGCAGCGAGGCAAAAAAATATTTTCGAATACATAATTATCGTGCATTCAAGAGGTTATCGGATGAGGCCAATCAACAATGGTAGTACACTATTTGTACTAGCTCACATGCTTAAGCGTGGCGGGTGTTTTCTTGTAGCCATATGCTAATGTGTTCGATGTGCGTAAACACCTCGAATCCTCGACACTAGTACTTACTATATAAGTAGTAGGAGTAGTAGGGTGGCATGGGCGAACAAGCGATCAAGCATTCACGTCGAGAATCGGCCACGCCAGCACTTCCATTTACACCATATTTCTTGGAGTCCGTGCTAGAGCAATCTCTTCAACCTCATCGTTTCTCTAACTCAGCCATCGAGGCGGGAGGTGGGATTTGCCGATAGTCGGTTTCCTCACTGCGGTCCCACTTGTAAGGCCATCGGCGGGGAGGTGGGGATTTAGATAGTCGGTTTCCTCAAGCTGCGGTCCCCTTGTAAGGCCAATGTAGCGCCCTCGATGCGCTATAGCTCCCCGTGTAAGCCGACTTAGAGGCATAAGCATTGAAAGCAATGTCAAGTGAGGTAATCTTCGCACAATCCATGTAATACATAAGGGAAAAGGTACATAGTTGGCTTCGATTCGCCACTTCACACAATTACATGAATAAAGCATTACATCATCGAGATACAATCAAGGTCAAACTCTGAACCAAAATAAAGAAGAACAACCCCACATACCACAGATCGATCGCAAGCTGGCTCCACTACTAATTGCGGAAAGGAAACATAGTAACGACCAAGTGCCTCATCATATTCCACTTCATTCGGTAGGCCATCTTGGCGCATCATTACTGCATCTTTTTGGTAGAATCATGAGCCCGAGACTCGCAATCTCACACCGAGATCAAAACTATTTAAGCAAGGGAAGGCTGGTGTCAAAGGAGGAGCTGCTGCAAGCGCTAGCATATATGGTGGCTACATCGCAAAAAAAGGCGAGAAGAAAGCAAAGGCGGTCGTGAAACTATCGCGATCAAAAGTGATCCGACTACTTCGTCAAACATAACTCCAACACCGTGTTCACTTCCCGGACTCCGCCAGAAGAGACCATCACAGTTACATACAGTTGATGTATTTTAATTAAAGTCAACGAGTTTTCTACAACGGACATTAACAAATTCCCATCTGCCTCATAACAGCGGGCACGGCTTTGAAAGATAATACCTGCGGGTGTCCCAACAACCCATCACAAGCTCTCACGGTCATCGAAGGAATAAACCTTCACCCAAGACACACCGATCGGACTTCGGTATCCGGTACATCAAGACATTTCGACAATGGTAAAACTAAACCAGCAAGACCTCTTGTCTGACAAATCCCGATAGGAGCTGCACATATCTCGTTCTCGGGGCACCGGATAAGCTAAGCGTCTGGTCGGCGTAATCAAGTTGCCAAGGAATGGTCCTCGGTGCTCTAGTTTGGACCAACACTTTCGGAGGAGCACGGCGGGGGTAAATAAAGATGACCCTCGGCTCAGAAAACCCAAGGGAAAAAAGGCTAGGTGGCAAATGGTAAAACCAAGGTTGGGCCTTCTGGAGGAGTTTATTCAAGCGTCAAGGGGTCCCATAAATCACCACCGTAAGGAGCATAAAATCAAGGAACATAACACGGTATAGGAAACTAGGGTGGCAAGTGGAACAAAACAGGGCATAAGGCGAGCCTTCCACCCTTTACCAAGTATATAGATGCATTAATTAAAACAATAGATATTGTGATATCCCAAAATAACCGTGTTCAACAAGGAACAAACTTCATCTTCCTGCGACTAACACGCTATAAGAGGTTTGAAAAGCGGTAACATAGCAAACAACGGTTTGCTAGGACATGGATGGTTAGAGGTTGACATGGAAATATGGGTGGCAAGATATAGCATGTGGTAGGTATCGCAGCATAGGCATAGCAAAAGCGAGCATCTAGCAAGCAAAGATAGAAGTGATATCGAAGGTATGGTCGTCTTGCTGTAAGGTTCTCGAGTTGTCGAAGGCTTGATCCTCGTGGCGTTCTCAACAGGCTCCTCGTTCACGTACTCGTCTCCGGCTCTACCCAAAGCAAGAACACAAGCAACGGAACCACAATCAAACAAGGAACATATGCACAAGCAATATGATGCGATACATGACATGCTATCGAGATGTGACATGCTATGCATATGTATGCTCGGAAGGAAAATGATGAACCGGGCATCAACGCAAACCAAGTATGCCGCTGGAAAGATGGGTGATTTGGTTGAAATCGATATAAGGATCACGGAAGCGGATGCACGGTTTGCAAATGACAAGCAAAACAAGAATGGCGCAAATCTGCGTTTAACAGCCCGATGCTACTTAGCACGCAACACAAAACTATGCTACAGCACCCCAACATAAAAACAAAGCATATGGCAGCAAACTACAGGAGATGCTTAACAATAGAGGAACACTGAGCTACAGCTAAAACACATCATAACATGTTCAAACAAGCATGGAAAAGTGCTCAAAATATCAGGTTCACAGACTTAGTGAAAATACTAACATGGCAGGAATTAACATCAGGAAGGCATGTTTAGAGCAAGCAAACAACATGCTACAGGAACTTATAATAGCAAAGCAAGGCATGACATGATTCTACTCAAAGCATATTTCAATACTCCTTACTGACCATAAGCCAAAAAGGACCTTAAGAAATGATGGCACCCATGTAAACATTGCAAGTTTTATTACAGATTTCAGACTTAGTGAAAATATCAGGACATGGCAAATACAGATTCAACATGGCATGTTAGTGAGCTCGATGCACTCACTACAGAGCACCTCATGATAAACTAAGCATACACCCATCAAGAAGACATGGCATAGGAGCTATACATGGCAAGAACAACATCATAGCATACGCTATCAACTACACCGACCTCGTGAAAATTGAATCTAATGCAAACAGTCTGCCAGAAACAATTTCAAGCAAAAGTAGAGCACGAAAATGACATGCTAGACTACTCCATAAATGCCAACAAGGACATGGATGGATAGAGCACAACCATATGTTCAAAACACCCTTACTGATCATGCTCAAAAGGGCATAGATCTCTCTGAAACAACCTAAACATATGGCATAAAATTATCAGCAGGATAAGACTTAGTGAAATCACTAAGTTCCTGAAATCAAGTAACAACATCATCCCTACTTTGCATGCTTGTTCTAGTCAACACATAGCTCACAAAAATACATGGAAAATACCCCTGGAAAGATGGCATGGCAATGTTCAACTCACATGTAGGACTCAAATTCATAGGGTGCACATAATTCATGGCAAAAATGACAAAGAGCTCGAACTGATAAGATTCTGAAAACTAACGATCTGAAGCTATCTTCCAACAGCATTTCGGGCATCAAGATGAGCTCAAATGCAAATGATGCAATGGAATGAAATGATGTACTCTTCGAGACGAACATTTTGACATATTACGCCCAAAACAGGGTCATGGTTGAGGAGATGTGATCGTTGAAAAATGCCGAAATAATTCACGACAAAATACTTAGACGAATTTTGGGGAGAAAGTCAACCTAAATTGAATCTGGATCGGATCAGATCGGGCTACTCGAGGATGGCGGCGGAGAGGTGGTCAGGTTGCTGGTGGGGAAGCTGACAGCGGGGCAGCGGCGATACCGGCGGCCGGAGTGTGGCAGGCGGCGAATGCGAAGCGGCAATGGCAACAGCCAGCCAGGCGAAGCCAGCCAGTGACAGCGGCAGGCCGTGCCAGCAGCAGCGGCAGCAGGCAGGCCTTGTGGCGGCAAGCAGCAGCAGCAGCAGTGGCCATGGCTTGAGCCAGCAGCCTTATATGGCTGAGCGAACCTCGCCAGGCAGCAGCGAGAGCTGGCAGCACCAGCGTCGCGTCTCCAGTGGCTCTTGGCCGGGCCAGCCAGACGGTCCGGCGCCCGTCCGGACGTGTCCGTATGAGGAAGGCGAACTAGGGTTTGCAGGATTTTGAGGAGGTCTATTTATAAGTGGGGAGCTAGAGGTGTCAAATGAGGTGTAGTTTTCGCCCACACGATCGTGATCGAGCGACCGGGCATGGAAGGAGTTAGATGGGTTATTGGGTTGTTTTGGAGGGTGTTGGGCTGCAACTTAAAGAGGCCTTTGCGAGGAAGCGGTTAACGTTGGAGTACCAAGCGAACTCAAATGACCGAAACTGCGGTGGTCTACGGTGCTATACCGGGCCACTTGGCAAGGCTCGGTCCATTCGAGAATGTTCAACACCCTTTACGGTAAAGGACAAGAGGGGCCCGGGGAACATAGGAGTGCGGATTGCAAAAGCAGACTGACAGGGAATATGTTGGGAATCATGAGGCGAACCGTATGCAAATGAGATGCACATGATGACATGATATGAGATGCATGACAAGGACAAAATGCAAAAGCGAAAACAAAACCCAACCACGGAGGAATATCATAGCACATATCCGAAAATGGCAAGAGTTGGAGTTACAAATATGGAAAGATACATCCGAGGGTGTTACAACACTCCACCACTACAAGAGGATCTCGTCGAGATCTAGGACTGAAAACTCGGATATTCGGAGCGGAGGTGATCCTCGCGCTCGGTGGCTTCTCGGTCGGAATGGTGTGACCACTTTACTTTTAGGAATTTGATTGACTTTTGCGAGTCTTGCTCGGTTTCTTCAAGAATAACAGCAGGTGCTCATGATAAGAGAGATCTTCTTGGAGTCAATTTCTTCAAAGTTGATAGTGCGCTCGGGAATCTTGAAGCACTTGAGCTGTGACCGTGAAACACGTCGTGCCGCGTTTGCAAAGTTGGATGGAAGCTCAAGTTGATAGGCGAGATCGCCTCTTTTGCCAATGATCTTGAAAGGACCCGTATCTGGGGCAAGCTTCCTTTGATACCCGGCGGCGAGT
>JAHHZJ010008790.1:0-18881 GCA_021437245.1 Aegilops speltoides
GGGAGTATATGGGCCTCATTAGGCCATACGGGAATAGAGGAGATGCCAAAAAGGAAGGAGCGCAGCCCCTCTGGTCAGGTTGGACAAGGTGTGCAGCCCCTTTTCCTTCCTCCTCTCCCCTCTTTCCTTCTCTCCTACTCCAACAAGTAAGGGAGTCCTACTCGGTGGGAGGAGGACTCCTCTGGCGCCCTCTGGCGGCGACCCCTCCCTGGCTCCTTTATATCTGAGGCGGGGGCACCTCTAGACACAACAACAATTGATCCTTGAGATCTCTTAGCGTGTCGGTGCCCCCCCTCCACCATAGTCCTCGATAATATTGTAGCGGTGCTTAGGTGAAGCCACCAGCGGTAGAACATCAAGATCGTCCTCGCCGTCGTCTTGTGGAACTCATCCGACACTTTCTTTGGATCGGAGTCGAGGATCGTCATCGAGCTGAGCGTGTGCTAAAACTCGGAGGTGCCATAGTTTGATTGCTTGATCGGTCGGGCCGTGAAGGCGTCGACTACATCAACAGCGTTGTTATACGCTTCGCTTTCGATCTCACAGTGCGTGGAAAACACTCTCCCTCTCATTGCTATGCATCACCATGATCTTCGCGTGTGCGTGGAAAATTTTGAAATCTGTGTTCCCCAGCGTGGTATCGAAGCGGTTTTATGCGTTGATGTTATATGCATGAGTAGAACACAAGTGAGTTGTGGGCGATACAAGTCATCTTGCTTACCGGCATGTCATACTTTGGTTGGCGGTATTGTTGGATGAAGCGGCCGGACCGACATTACGCGTCGCTTCTGCAGACTGGTTTTACCGTGCTTTGCACAGGTGACTAAGCGGTGTCTGTTTCTCCAACTTTAGTTGAACCGAGGTGTAGCTCGCGGTCCTTGCGAAGGTTAAAACAACACCAACGGCGAACTATCGTTGTGGTTTTTGATGCGTGGTAAACGGTTCTTGCTCAGCCCGTAGCACCCGTAAAACTTGCAACAACAAAGTAGAGACGTCTAACTTGTTTTGCATGGCATGTTGTGATGTGATATGGTTAAGGCGTGATGAGATGTAAGTTGTTGTATGAGATGATCATGTTTTTGTTGAAGTTATCGCGGTGGCGAGAGCTCTATGGTTGTCTCTTTGTTGCATAAGATGCAAGTGCCAAATAATTGCTTTACTTTATCGCTGTCGATAGCAATAGTTAAGAGCAATAGTTGGCGAGACAACCATGTACGACACATTGATATAGATCAAGATGATAAAGATCATGGTGTCGTCTTGGGTGACGATAGAGATCATGCGATACTTTGGAGATGGAGATCAAAGGCGCAAGATGATCATGGCTATATCATGTCACATATTTTGATTGCATATGATGTTTATCTTATACATCTTATTACATTTTTGTTTGTGGCAGCATTTTAAGATGATCTCTCACGAATTATCAAGAAGTGTTCTCCACGAGTATGCATCGTTGTGAAAGTTCTTCGTCTTTGAGACACCACGTGATGATCGGGTGTGATATGCTCTACGTTCAAATACAAGCGGGTGCAAAACAGTTGCACAGCGGAATACTCGAGTTAAACTTGTGAGCCTAGCATATAACGGATACACTACAAGAAATATGTCAACTTATGACCTTTTGTTAGTGACCTGGAAGAATTGGTCATAAATTTATGACCATTTTAGACCAATTGGTCAAAAGCTGCACAGGGGCTCTAAACCCTAAACCATAACGACCATTTTGGTCGGAAAGGTCATAATTTCATTAGAGAAATGGTCGTAAAGCTAGTAGCATTGTCCTTTGCCTCATGCCTACGATAACGACCAATATAAAATGGTCACTACACTTGAGTTTGAATGAATTGGGATGATTAGGAGCCACCTCGGCAACCTCTCTTATGTGTCCTTGTCTAGGTGTCATTTTTGCTTGAGTTTTAATATTCAGCAGACAGGGCAGGCACACATGCAGGCGGGACCCATTTGACAGGTGGGGCGGCGCTTAGTCGCCCAAAAAAGATGCACTGGCGGGACTCGAACCCACGACCTCGCGCTTGCCCGCTCGCATGCTACCGCTAGGCTAGAGAGCGAGTTGCTCACATCTGGGAGTTTAACTATACATTATATAGAACTAAAATGTGCGTTTAATTCCTAAAAATGTCGCTAGTGGGGACTCGAACCCGACACTGCCTCTTCGCTCGTTCAGGTGCCCATTGGGCTAGAGGATTGTTGCTAATGTATGGGTAGTTTTCTATATACTATACAAAACCAGGGCTCTCTCGTGTCGGTGACAAGTGGGGCCTTCCGACCAGGTGGCGGCGGGTGGCATCGAGCGAGCAACACTTATCGTTTTCTAGGTCTTCGCCGAGTAGTGGCGGCAGGCGAACCAGCAAGCGTCGCTCGGACGAGGCGAGGCGGCCGCGGCCAGAAGCAACCGATGGAGGCGCTCGCCTTGCCCACTGACCTCGCTGAGGTGACCTCGCCCACGGCCTCAGTGGCGGAGACTAGCATTGCTGCGAGGCGGGGGCGAGGCAGCGACCTCGCCTCGCGTCGCTACGCATGGGACTCGCCGCCAGCGAGCATGGGAGTCGCCACCGCCCATAGCAGACCTGCATGCGTATGCACCCTCTCATTCCCCTCCTCTTCCCCTCTCCTCTCTGTTGATGTAGATTTGTTAGGAGAATCTTGAGTGATTTGATGTAGGTTTGTTGTAAGCTTGGAAAAATCTCTTGGAAATGTCATTGATGAATTTGGTAGAAATTGTGAAGAAATTTACGTTGATGGTTTAACCAAAATAGTTCTTAGTGGCAGCATATATTGTTATTGTTGGTTGTTTAACCACCTCTGTTTTTGTGAACCATCATGTTTTAGTTAGCTTTTCTTTTCTCTCATGTGAAATCTGTATTTCCATTTGAACTACTTTTTATTGCTCCCATGTGAAATCTGTAAACCATGTGTGGACTAAAGTAGTGAGGAATTGGAAATAGCTGAATGTTGTGTGGCGGTTAGCATATAAACTTGGGTGCCTACCTTATTTTCGGAATTTTAGCTTCCATTACTTCCATCCATTTTCACTAATTAATGTTGATGCACTTAGATTGATTTGCTAAGTTGCAACAATTTGTTGTCTTTAGCGAGATGGATAGAAGCTGGATTAGACAAGGAGTTAGAAAGTTTTGAAAGAACATATGAAAGGAGTTGATGATTTCATGGCATTTGTTAGGAAAATTTTGCCAGATGCTCACATCCTTTGCCCATGTTGTGAATGCCTCAACCGTCCAAGAATGGCTCAAGGAAGAGTGGAAGATCATCGCTTCTTAATGGGATGTCCGCACATATGATAGATGGATATATCATGGAGAACCTTTAGCAGACAACCTCAACATTTTGAAGGCGTCTGAGGCCCTCATATGATGGGTGGTGGTGATCTTGGCATTGATTTCATGGAAAAGGTTTTGCGAGATAATGCTGTTTTGGAGGAAGAGGATGGCCATGAAGATGATAGGATTCACGACCTATTGAAGGATTTGTGCAGTCTTTGAAGATCGTCTTGATGGACAAATCGTTGTTTTTGAGGTGTTAGAGGAGAAGCGCGCAGCTCATGAAGGGGTAAATTTTCAAGATTTACCTTCACCGTGAGTTACTCCACATCAAGTCTTTCTACGGATTAGCAATGCGCATTCAGCATAATACTCCAGTCTTTTGAGCTTGCAATTCCACGATAGTTGTGTTCCCGAGATCTTATGATGAAGCATTGAGCATAATCCATGAGTTGGGGTTAGGTTATGTGTCAATACATGTGTGCCCAAATAATGGTGTCTTGTTTGGAAGGATTTAGCAAAGCATGACAAGTGTCCAAAATGCAATGCATCTAGGTGGAAAGATCTTTGATGGGAAGAAGATCAATACGGAGAAGTCTTGAGGCACTTTCCCTTGATACCAAGGCTGCAGGCGGATGTTCATCTCGAAGAAATCATCGCGTGAAATCTGATGGCACAAGCTGAGGCGGCAACTTTGTGGACAATGATGAGCCATCCTGCGGATGGAGGCATGGAAAGTGTTTGACGAGTATACATTTAGATTTTGCTTTGCAGATCCAAGGAACATAAAACTTGGCATTGCCACAGATGGGTTTAATCCGTTTGGGAACATGAGCACGTCTTATAGCATGTGGCGATTTTGTGGTGCGTACAACCTGCCACCATGGGCATGCATGGATCAGTCCAACTTCATGATGTCATTGCTTATCCGGGTCCAGATTCTCCGGGAAAGGATTTTGATGTCTTTATGGAGCCCTCGTAGAGAAAGCTGCTCAGCTACGGACTAGTGTACCTACATCGATGCCTTGAGTCGGAAGAAAAGTTCAATCGTGCTGCGATCATATGGTCCATCCATGATTTCCGGCTCTGCACATCATGCAGGAGGATCACGGCGGGTTATCGAGCTTGTGTCCATTGTGACAAAGACCCTTGCTCAAAGAGAATAAGGAACAAGATCGCTATATTGGGCACGCCGCTTTCTTCCCGAAACCATCATTTGGCGAAGAAGCAAAAGATTTTAATGGTGAGAATGAAACCCGTGACAAGCCAGCTGAATTCACTAAAGAAGAGCTGGGCGACAACTTGAAAAGGTGAAAGATGTGAGACCGGAAAGGCGAAGAAAAGAAAGCGTGAGGAAGGTCGATGTTGGGACCGGAGGTCTTGTTTGTGGGACACTGCCATCTTGGGCTGATCTGAAATTAAGGCATAATCTCGATGTAATGCACATTGAGAAAAACATATCGAGAATCGCTAGGGGCGTTTACGAACATTGAAGGGAAGACAAAGGACATGGTTAGTTCTAGGCTTGATTTGGAGGACATGGGCATAAGAAAGATTTGCATCTGACACAATGAAGATGAAGATTCATTTGAAATTCCACGAGCATGGTATACAATGAATAAAGAACAAAAGCTTGCATTCGTGAATTCCTAAGGCGGTGAAATTTCCGGATGGTTATCTTGCTAACCTAGCAAAGTGTGTTACTTGATGGATTCAAGCTTTCGATCTTGAAAACCCATGATTGTCACATCCTCCTCCAAAGGATTTTACCGGGACCTCAGAGGAATCATGGACAAGGATATATATGAAGGCGGTTCTTTGAGCTAGGAAATTTCTTTAGAAAGCTGTCTTGCAAAACCACGAAGTTAAGCATCTGGAAAGACTTGAAAAAGAAATCCCAATTATTCTTTGCAAGCTCGAAGATTTTCCTCGACTTTCTTCACCGTGATGGTCCATTTGGCGGTGCACTTACCCAAAGAGGCAATGCTTAGAGGCCACTGC
This sequence comes from Aegilops speltoides, assembly GCA_021437245.1. Lineage (NCBI taxonomy): Eukaryota > Viridiplantae > Streptophyta > Magnoliopsida > Poales > Poaceae > Aegilops > Aegilops speltoides. The sequence goes on from JAHHZJ010008790.1 coordinate 5,304, forward strand.
AATCTGGTTGGATATACCCAATCGAGCGAAGGCTGCTTACTTATAAGCGTTATGTCTGGCTCAGCAAGACACGAAGGTTCTATTCTTTGAAGCATATGTCATTGTGAGTGCTTGACTTTTGCTCTAGATACTTGGTGATGTGGAAACAAGATGGAACCGGCGAGGCAGAAATAGAAGCGATCGATTAGCAAAGTGGTGATGTCTTTGTTTTCAACCATGGTGTGAACTTTCTTGGAGCCTCACAATACTTGGAGGCTGGTGATGAAGATATGAGGGATGGTTTTGTTTGTGCTTTCGACAAGCTGCGAGGTTCTACCATATATCGAGTATGTTATATCTTACGCACTCATTAAATAATTTTTTTTGCTTGGTTGGCACCAGCCTAATGTTTTAATTCACATGTTTTGTTGGCATTGCGAAATGCAAGGAAGAGTTAAACCGGGAAGAAAGCAATATCAATGTTGATAAAAGGGTTGCCAAGGTGTTTGCTAAGTGGTTTAAGAATCATGTGAGATCTTTAGCCACATGTTTTATGTTTACGTGTTATTTACCCATTGTTAAATACCATTGTTTGCTAAATGGTTTATTTGTGCAGATTGGAAAGTTGCATGAGGAGAAGAAGGTCGTGATGATCTATTTGCTTTGGCATGCTTACGGATAAGCGGTGAGAGTGTATTCAGCATGCATTCTTGTGGATGTCGGTACCACACCGTTGACATGAGGAAAAAGGAAGACACGAATAGTGGAATAATCGAGGGTCACATGATGGTGAGATCATTGACTTCTATTGTCGGTTGAGAAGCATCGTGAGTTGCGAGTACAACTCTAGTGGAGGCATCCATCGCTCGGTTGTCTTATTTATTTGTGTGGTTTGAGCTTGGTAGCAAGAGAGAGGAGACTCTTTTGTCAAATATGATGGCCACTTCAAAAGCATCAACACTTGCAAGGTGCTGGTATAAGAGTGATCCTTTATTCTAACAACACAAGCAACAATGGTGTTTTATCGCGGACACTCTTTTGCGGAAAATGGCGAGTTGTGCAAAACTTTCAGCCTGAGACACTTGTGGAGTGTGGTGGCCCTGAAGTGGAAAAGGCCACAGTGATGGTGGACTAACATACCAAGATGATGACTCTATGGAAGTTCCGTTGCAAGCTGATGATGACCCTATGGAAGTTCGGTTGCAAAGCAGTCGAAGGGACCGGGAGCGATGTGATCGTTAGTCTTTGCAGCAGGTTGAAGGCATCAATAAAGAAGAAAGGTGGTAGAGGATGGACCTGGCGAGGATGAGGAAAAGCCGGACTGATCATACTATGCTGCAATATTGTAGTGATGGGAGGAAAGCAGGAGTGGGCATAGAGTTCCTTGTTTTTCGTGTCGGACGATGAGTAGCGAATGGGTGGCAAAGGTAAATACTATTACTTAATGTTCTTTGTTTTGGTATCTATGGGATTGGTGACCTGATGTGATCAATCTTCTCTCGGTAGAAAAATCCTTGAAGATTCTAGGAGCAAAATCATGATCGATGGTTGTAGCAAGATGATGATCACGAAGGTTGTAGCAAAATGATGATCTTGATGGTTGTAGCAATAGTGATGTAGTTATCACGATTCACAATGCTTTAAGAATCCGGCACAAAATTGAGATGTTATGCTTCTTTGTTTTGACCTGAATTGAGATGTTATTGTAGCTGTTATGCTTCTTTGTCAAAATGTTGTCTTGTAATGCAAAAGATTGCAAAATGATGATCTGAGAAGATTTTTGAACATCTTTAGTTCAAGTTTTGTCAGAATGTTGTCTTGTAGTTGTTGTGATCATCTTGTAGTTGTTTTGGTCAGAATGTTGTCTTGTAGATGCTATTTTAAGCTGAATTTTGGTGAGTGAAGATGCTATTTTAACTGAATTTTGGTCAGAACTGAATGTGAGCAAAAAAATATCGCCTGAGACTCGAACCGACCGTGCGCTTGTTTCACTCTGTTTCTACCTTTGAGGCTAGGGCGAGGCTATTAGTCTTACACTCTATGCCAACCTTTTGAATATATCAAACTAGTCAAGTATGAAGCACACACCTCAGCGACAAGTAGGCCACTCGACCCACTTTCGGACAAGTGGGCCATTTTGCTATTGTACCCAATCTACCAAAAATATGCGCGTGGCCAAAAATATCTTGGCGTCTTGAGGGCTCGAACCCACGACCGTGCGTTTATTTCAATGTGTTTCGACCTTTGGGCTAGGAAGAGGTTGTTGGTTTTGTACTCTATGCCCACCCTTTTCAATATATCAAACAACTTCGGCGACAATTGGGGCGCTCCTCCTCCTATCCTCATCCTCTCCTCATCCTCTCCACTCGACCCTCTCCCCTATCCACTCGACGCCTTGGGCTCCTTCCTCTCCACCACCTTGGCTCTTTCCTCTCCCACCACCTTGGCTCCTTCCTCTCTCTTAATCGCCGACTCTCCGTCGCCGTGGGTATGGTCGCTTCCCTTCCTCTACCTATCTCTGTTATCTAATGTGGTGATTTTATTAGGGTTCTTGCCGCGGATTAGGGTTTGATTAGGATGTTTTAATACATTTTTTGTTTAGGGTGTGCGCCCTCCCTTCTCCTCCCGGCGCCTCTGCTGATGCAGGCGCCTCCAGCGGCTTGCCCTCGCCGCCGGTGGCGACTTCTTCTCGGACTCCGGCAGGGTAAGCCATCCACCTATCTCTTTATCTAGGATTTGTTATGCATACTAGGCATGTATTGGTGGATTTAGGCATATTGTTCTTGGTGGATTTAGTATGCTCGTTGGTGGATCTAGTGTGGTTGAATTGCTTTGTTTGACCACTATGATGTTGCTATTGGTACTCACGGCATGTTGTGGTACTCACGGCATGTTGTGGATCTAGTGTGGATTTAGTATGCTCTGTTGGTGGATTTAGGCATTACGTGGTTAATTAAGCTGAATTAACTGAATTACATTCTTTGTTGAATTCTATGGTGAACATCTTTATTCTTGTTGCGGTAGCGTAACAATTAACATGGCATGCATACAAATCTGTTGTTGTTGTGTAATTAAGCAGATATGGCGATGAGGAGTGTTTCTTTTGTTACTAGTTGTGGTTATTCTTGTTGACAAGTCTTGTCTTTGCGATGGGATTCATGCATATGCAAGTGTAGTGACTGCATGAATATGGGCGAGTAGTGGGATTCATGGAAACATTACATTCTTCTCTAGCTTAGTGGCCCGAAACATTACATTTATGAGTGCACATGCTCAAGTGCATGTGTCTGTTGAGGCCATTGCCATTTATAGTAGTATTCAAATTGAGGCCACAGCAAACACATGTAGGAATTATTCTCTTGTTTTGAAGTGCTTGTTTCCTATTTACATCCGATCCTGTTGTTTATTTTACAATGCTTGCTTTTAGGATAAGTGAGATGGCTGTCTTGGAAGGTTTGAGTTCTTTGAGATCATAATTGATAAATCTTGCGATAGGCGGTATATTTATCATCACTCATTTATTTATCATCACTCTGTTGTCTAGTGCTTCATTGCCACAATTAACCTTTGCTTGACCCTCACTTGCAGAGCTGCGACAAGTTTGCGAAGATGCTGCTTGACCGTGAGCCCCACAAAGTGAAGCTGCGGGAGGCGGCGCGGCTTCACGTCTTGATGGGAAGTGTTGGTGGTGTTCGATGGTGAAGGCCACATGTACCTAGGGCCTTTAGGAGCATTTAACCCGCGCCCATGAGCCTAGCTCAGGTACTTCCTTGTCTTCACTTCTGACCCATGGCGCCATGTTCACCGTGAAGATGTTGACAACACCATGTGCGCATGTACTATACAGCAGCGATGCCAGTAAGCTCTCCCTCTCTTCTTCTGTCCTTTTGGCTTCCTCTACACACGCAGCAGCAACACCATGTTCACACTTTGTTGCATTTGGCGAGCAATGGGAGCGTGGCCAGGGGATGACGAGGCAGGCGGGGATGGTGATGAGGAGGCAGGCGGGGATGGCGGAGGCGGAAGCGGGGATGGCGATGAGGAAGCGGAGGCGGGGATGAGAATGAGCGGTGATGGTGTGAGGAGGCGGAGGCGGGGATGGCGGCGAGGAAGCGAGGCGGGGATGGTGAGACCGGCCTATTACAGGCTGGCAGCGAACATGCTATGGTGGTGGTGAGGGCGGCCCTGCTATGGTATTGGCGGATGGCGACCTTGCTATGGTGGTGGCGGACCTTGCTAGTGGTGGCGGACGGCGACCTCGCATGGTGGTGGCGGATAGCGACCCGCGATGGTGGCTGGCTGCAATCCCACGGCTTGGCGGAGACCATGCCAATTGTGGTAGAGGTACATCAGCGTTAGGATTACATACTCTCTCGCTTGTCAGGTTGATGAAGGAGAAAGGAGGAGGTGAAGGAGGTGAAGCTTGTTGGTGTAATATAGAACATGTCAATGTTAAGTATATCGGGGTTAATTTTGTGCATGCTCATGGATGTTGTATGTGAGTGTCATCTAAACAAGTCATGTTTTTAACAATGAATATTCAGTTTGGTAATTGATGGGAATTGGAATTTTTATGCATGTTCATGGATGAAAAGATAAAATTATGGGTTTTTGTGCATGCTCACATGAAACAATATAAGTTTCATTTTTTTGAATGCTAAAAACATGACTCAATAGGCGTGTGTGCCCTCTTGAAGACAAGATAGGCGTCGTGTGCCTCTTGAAACAAGGGGTAGAGGCGTATGAGGGCCTCTACCAGCAGTTTAGTAGCGAGGTAGGGAAAGGACATCTATAAGATAGCATGTCATCGAGAGAGAGGAGAGCGAGGATATTGGCCAGTCAAATGCATCAGGGCGGACGGACCAACTCCTCGTGAGAGGATGAGGGAGATTAAGCATAGGTGGCGGGAGTACTTGACAAAAGTCATTCAATGGGAGAATGAGGGTTCTCTTAGTTGAACTTGATGAACTCCTTTGATAGAGACCAGCATGCGTTTGTGCGCGCGAATCCGAGGAGTCCGAGTCGAGTAGGTTTTGAAAAGGATGAAAGGCGGCAAGGCGGCAGCCCTGATTGTATCCCCATTGAGGTTGTGGAAAGGCCTCGGGGACATAGCGATAGTATATGGCTAACCAAGCTTTTCAACCTCATTTAGAACCCAGAACAAGATGCAGGAGGAATGGAGGCGAGAGTATATTAGTACACAGGAGAATTGAAGAAGCATGGAAGCCATTTTTCTTGGTTCGAAAACTAACTCATGGAGAGATCTGAGGGGACAAAAGAAGGACTTGCATATGGTGTTCATTGACTTGGAGAGAGGCCTATGATAAGATACCATGGAATGTCATGTGGTGGTGGCATTGAAACACAAAGTCCTAGCAAGAAGTACATTACCCTCATCAAGGACATATGCGATAATGTTGTGACAAGTGTTGAACAAGTGATGTGGAACCTTGATGACTTCGATTAAGATAGGACTGCATCAAGGGTCGACTTTGAGCCCTTATCTTTTTGCCTTGGTGATGGATGAGGTCTACAAGGATATACAGGAGATATCCCATGGTTGTATGCTCTTCTTGACGGCGATGTGCTTGCTGAGTTGGCGATAGTCGAGCAGGGGTAAATAGGAAGTTAGAGTTATGGAGACAAACCTTGGAATCGAAAGGGTTTAAGCTTAGTAGAACTAAAACTTGAAGTACATGATGTGCGGTTTAGATTACTACTAGGTGTGAGAGGAGGAGAGTTAGCCTTGATGGACATATGGTGCCTCGGAAGAAGAACACCTTTTCGATATTTGGGGTCAATCTTTGCGGGGAGGATGGGGGGTATTGATGAAGATGTGAACCATCGAATCAAAAAGGCTGGATGGATGAAGTGGCGCCAAGCTTACGGCATTCTGACAGACAAGAGAGTGCCACAAAAGCTAAAATGCAAAGTTCTGGGAGGCGACGGTTCGACCAGCAATCTTTGTATGGCGCCGAGTGTTGGCCGACTAAAAAGCGACATGTTCAGCGATTAGATGTGGCGGAGATGTGTATGTTGAGAGATGGATGTGTGGCCACACGAGGAAGGATCGAGTCTGAATGATGATATCTGAGATAGAGTTCGGGTAGCACCTATTGATGAGAAGCTTGTCCAACATAAATGCGAGATGGTTTGGGCATATTCGGCCTTGAGGCCTCGAAGCCCGATGCATAGAGGACGGCTAAAGCGTGCTGAGAATGTCAAGAGAGGTCGGGGAGTAGTCAGAATTTGACATGGGAGGAATCCGTTAAGAGAGACTGAAGGATTGGAGTATCACAAGAGAACTAGCTATGGGGCGAGTGCGTGGAAGCTTGCTATCCATGTCGGGAGCCATGAGTTGATCACGAGATCTTATGGGTTTCACCTCTAGCCTACCCCCAACTTGTTTGGGGACTAAAAGGCTTTGTTGTTGTTTAAACACAACACTCAAACCCTAGCCACGGACGGCTGCATGAGCGAAATCGGCGGTTTTGAAAACACGTAAAAAACTCAAAAATTCAAAAAAATGGCGGACCTCAGTGTCACATCATCAAATCTTGGCCTACCAACTAACAAAAATACCAAACTTGCAATCTAGAAGTTTTCTTGAGCTACTCGGTATGATTTTAACCATGATTTCTACAAAGTTTACAAAAAAACCCTATTTTTTCTACACCCAAACCCAAATTTTCCTCCACCAAAATTTTCCCTCCACAAAATTTCCCTCTCCCAAAATTTCCCTCCACTCCCTCCCTCCTCCTCTCCCACTATCAGTGGGACCCACCCCTACCTCTCCCACTAGCTTACATGGGATCCCTCCTCCCCTCCCAAAATTTCCCCATTCCTCCCATTCCCTCCCCTCTCCCTGAGCGCCCATGCAGCCACTCCCTCCCCTGCTCTCATGCACCCTTGTGCTTGCACCGTGCCGCGCACCACCTCCTGAGCAGCCCTTGCGCCCGTGATCCACTCCTTCTCCTCTCCCTCCACTTTCGTACGGTTCGGTAGAGTCCCCCTCTGAGCCGGCAGCGCGTGGCGGCAGCTGACATCATCCACATCATCAGCGATCGGCAATGACAGGTACTCTCTCTCTCCCTCTCCCCTATGGTTCGGTGGAGTCCCCTCTGGTCGAACCTAGGGTTGGGATTCGGTCGATCTAGGGGTTAGGATTGATCCCAATCGGCGGAGCTCCTGGCGGTTCTGGTTCTTGTTCTTCTTCATGTGATCTAGGGTTTGAGGAAGACCTCCCTCACGGTTCATGGTTTCTACGGTTCATGTTGAGGAAGACCTCTCCCTCCGGTTCATGGTTTAGGGTTCATGTTGATGTTTAGGGTTCATGTTCATGTTCATGTTCATGGTTTAGGGTTCATGTTCATGTTGATTTTAGGGGATGGGGATGGATGAGGAGGTGGATGATGTTGCTTGTTTATTTCCCTTTGATTTCATCAAAAATGATGCCTTGTGCTGGCCCAAGATGTTGTAATATCGTTCTATGGCTGCCCATGATCTGCTTTTGTTATACGCACATAATTGTTGTTTCATGCTTTACTAGTGGAAACATCTAGTTGTTTTGAAGGTCCTCATGATATACTAAATGGGATAGTGGAAACATCTAGTGAAACATCTGGTTCGATCTGTGTTTCATGCTTTACTACCAGAAATCTTGTTGTTTCATGCTTGCGTCGAAATGTCTAAGCATGTGTACATGACACTAATTCACTAGTTCATGTCTTGCTTGCTAACATACATATTGCTGGCATTATGCTAATTAGGGTTTCCATTAGCAGTACTTGCTTGTATCGATTAGCACATGGAGAAGAAGCTACTTGCTTTCTTATTAATTAGGGTTTGTATCAATAGTATTTGCTTGCTTCCTTTCAATTTCCTTCAATGCTTGCTTGTTTCTATTAGTAGCACTTTGCTTGCTTGCTTGTTTAGTGTACATATATTTCCCTGTACATGCATGCTTGTTTAGTACACTTACATGTTCTTAATTAATAACGGTACATCCTTTGTATGTGCATGATGGTCCAAATGCTTTCCTTTATTGATACAAGTGCATCATTTTACATTATCCACTTGTATATGATTGTTATTTGTTCTATTCTGCAAGCACCACCTCAAGATCATCCATGGCAAGGATGACAAGGTCGCTTATGAGGCCAACCGTTGGTATGCAACTTGCTCCTTGTGGTTATCTTGTCGGTTTCATCAAATCATGTCTTAATATGCTAAGTGAAATGTATTCTTTGCCAATCTGAATAAGCTGGCTTAATTATTACTTTATGTCTTGTTAGTCTTCCTTACTGAATAACTAGGATTAAATGATAATAAAATTTCATAAGATATGTTTGGCTGCTTTTCCATGCATTCCAAACATTCACCTAATCAGTTCGTTTCCTTTATCATGCAAAGAAGAGCCTCTCCACCAAGTACGAGAAGGTTAGGGCTAGAAATATCATGAGGAACAATCGGATGTTCAGGTCCCTTGGCATCGGTGCAATAAGCGTCGATGATTAGGAAAACAAATGGTGTACAAGAAGGTAGAAGTGATGAGGTTCAACGAGGGTGGTGGAGTTATCAATGATGACCCAGTACATTCTAAGGAGGATGAAGTTATTGATGGAGAGGAAGTGGATGATGTTGTAGTCTGACAAGATTGTTAAGGTGCAAACTCTGTCTTGCTTGGAGGTTGGGGTTACTGTTATTCTATGTTATTCCTTGTGCTCACATATTTATCTTGTGATCTAATGCTTTTTTCGTCTCTGTTCATACGAGGCCTTTGAAGGAATCTAGGAAGAAGAGGCCTGGTGTTAAGAAGACGATCGACCAAGAAGAACAAGAGCTTAGAAACATACGCTGCAATGCCTCCGGGAAGGGTGATGGCCCCGCTCCGGGACAAAAAAGAGGATCTGGAACACGATGAACCAGCCCTTGATAGAGTCACAAGGCGAGCGGAATGATGGCATTGTATGACGGACCATCGGGAAAGTATCTTCGCATGGACTCTCGAGACCTCGGTGCAAGCGGGTGATGAGTTGCCGCCCATGGATGAAGGAACCACTCTCGGCATGGATGGAAGTGGCCACATGCTGCCTAGATGAAGCGGGAACCATACTGCATTGATGAAGCGAGCCTAGCATCCACAGGACCTCGACCTGTTGCACCTTCTATTGGCGAGGAACATGTCATCAATGAAGAAAAGAGCAGCTGTGCTTCAATCGAGGCAAGTTGACCTTTGCAGTGCTATCTTTTACTAGTGCATTTTCCAAATGGAATGATCATGTATGCTTTATGTCGATTCACTGCATTTTGAGATTTCTATTCTAAATTTATGAGTTCAGATTCATTTCGGATGCAATGAATCCCAAGACTAGACTTAGAAAGGCGAGAGGGCTAGAGAGGATCACCAAATCGCTTGGTAGCAAGGTGCCTATCCAAATTGCGAAGGATGATTAAATCGAGAGAAGCCTCTGCTGGGCAGCAAAAGCTTATACGGCGTGGACTCATTGCAAAAAGCCATCTTCGGTTCTTCCTCATTTCAAGCTATACAAAAGAGATGCTACTCTGTTGGAGAACTACATTGGGAAGAGATTCTTTGTAAGCTACTTGTTTCATAGTTAATGCACTATCTATTTTACTGTTACACCTATGCATGATCACTAATATTGTTCCTACCTTGTTTGCTATGTTGGTAGGCAAATTTTGAGATGAACACGGACTCGGAGACCATCAAGACCTCGTGCAAAGATATTCTGCGAAATATTCAAAAAACGAGGCGCCATCGAGATCAAGAAGAAGTATTTTTGATACGTAGCCGCAAATAAGTCAGCATTAAGTCTCCGATTGCACGATCTAACGGATGGTGAATGGCAAGCTACTGAGTGAGATGTGGTCTACCCCAAGACACAAGGTTTGTCTCGACTTTGTTTGATGCTTTATATTACGCACATGATATGCTAGTGCTAGATCATCTTGATAATGTGCTTTTTGTTTGAAACTTTGTATGTCCGAACAAGATGAATCGAGAAAAAGTCATGTACAATCACAGAACTGGTTCGGGCACTACGGCACACATTTTGCCCTTTGTGAGAACTCTTCTCTAGAGACCTTACCGTTTGATCCTCATTGAATAACATTTACGATTCTTGCTGAATAACATTTTGATTTTTGTTGAAAAACATTTGGAAAAGAAGAGCATAAGGGTGAGGAGCTGCGATTGACTTGTTTAAGGCCACACACAACGGCAAAAACCGGGTTTTGGGGCCAGATCAAGACTGCTATAGTAAGTCACTCCATGCTTTGCACTGTTTGATTCACGACCAGCTTTGATGCTTTCATGATTTGATGTTGTTTGATTGGGAGCCGATCAAGAACTACGCTATGTTCCATGCTTTGATGTTGTTTGATACTTGACAAATATATCGAGAACTTTAACGTAGCTATTTGATGCATTTTATGATGATATGATGAAATTTGATCTGAATGTTAGTTTGATGATCGGCTCACTTTCGAGAGCCATCTTATATAGAACCACCATTCTAGGCAATGAAGTGATCATATTGTTCCAATTGCATGTCTCCAGGTCACTAGTCATCATCTTCTTGTATATATTTTGTGTGCTGGTTTGGTTATTTCAAATAATCCATTTGTGTCTTTGGTTTGGTTTCTCCTGCTTGGTTTGGTTTGCAAAATGTGAAATAGATCTCCCACTAATACTATCATTTCCTCCATATGCTAGCTTGAGATGGAAAAAAATGAAGAGCCAGTACGAAGGTGAAGAGCCAAGTCTGCTTTGTTCAAATTGTCGAACAAGTCCTCAAGACCGAAGTCAAAAAGCACATTCCTCGGAATGTTGGGCTCCGATCATCTAGGAACTACTCGGCAAAGCAACAACTAAAGTTCTTGTTCATGTTAAATGAGCTTGAGCGAAAGCTGGAGAGGTCGAGCTTCAAGCTGAAGTGATGCAAGAAGAATTGGCGGCAATGAAGATGAAAGGCGGAAGAATCTGAATTGCCTGCGACAAGGAACTTGAGCTTGCTTAAGAAGTCTCAAAGCGGGAAGAGCAGTTAGCCCACTTGATGGCGCTCTTCGAGCTAATGTAGTTTGAGCTGTCTTGTGAACCTCTTTGTCTTTGAAGTGGGAATTGTTGCATTTTGTTGAGCTGTTGCATTTTGTTGAGAGCTGTTGCATTTTGTTGAGAGCTGAGAGCATTTTGAACACTGTGAACTGGGAGTCTGAGTGAGAGCATTTTGAACACATGAACACGTGAAGTTATGTGATCTTGTGAACTGGACCACTTGTGAAGTTATGTGATCTTGTGAACTGGACCACTTGTGTAACACCCGGGCAGCGCGCGGTGTCCCTTGTTATTATTGTCGTTGCCATGTCATTTGCTTGCGTGTTGCATTTGCCATGTCATCATATGCATTTCATATCATGTCATCATGTGCATTTCATTTTGCATACATGTTCATCTCATGCATCAGAGCCTTTTCCCGTTGTCGTTTTGCAATCCGGCGCTCCTATGTCATCCGTCCCTTCTTCTCTCTCGTTGTGGCGGGTATTAAACTTTCTCGGAATGGACCAAGGTTTGCCAAGCGGCCTGGTATAGCACCGTGAACCGCTTTGTCAAGTTTGTGCCATTTGGAGGTCGTTTGGTACTCAGCAGTTAGCAAGGTAACATGAAAGCCCTCTTTGTTGCAGCCCAACACCTTCAAACTGGCCCAAAACCCACAAACTCCTCTCCATGCTCTCGGTCGTTCGATCACGATCGCGTGGCAAAACCGCACCTCATTTGGACTCTCCTAGCTCCTCTACCTATAAAATAGTCCCCTCACGAAATTTTCGTCCAAACCCTAGATCAAATCGCTTCCGCTGGCGCGTGTCGCTTAGCGGCCGGACATGTCGCGCCGTCCCTCGGCGAATAAATCTGCCATGCCGTCGCCGCAGCTTCTCCTCCTGGCCCGCTCGGCGAACCGGCCCCAGGATCATCCCAGCCATGCGCGCCTCGCCGCTCATTGCGCCTCGCCCGCCGCGGCGCTACGCCGCCCGCCGCCTGACCATGCGCCGCCAGCCCGCCGCCCTCTGCCGCGCCGCTCCAGCCCGCCCTCGCCACGCCGCCGCTTCATCGCGCCCGCCGCCATTCCGCCTCCGCCCATGCGCCTTGCGCCGTACGTCTTGCCGCCGCGCGCGCCTCCCGCGCCTCCGCGCCGCGCCGCCCGGCGAATCCGGCGGATCGGTCGAGCCACCTCCGGTCTCCCGTGTGCATCTCCGTGACGCCTGAACTCGGCGAGCCCCGCCGCCTCGAAATCCGTGCCAGCAAGGTTGACCCGTTTTCCCACTAAGTCCCCGTTTCGGTAATTTTCATGCATTTTCATCACATCACATCTCCGCATCCGTAGCTCCGTTTTGGCGTATAATATGTCAAATTGTTCGCATCGACAGTACATCATTTCATTCCATTGCATCATTTGCATTTGAGCTCATCTTGATGCCCGAAACTCTGTTGGAAGATAGCTTCAGATCGTTAGTTTCAGATTCTTATCAGTTCGAGCTCTTTTGTCATTTTGCCATGATTTATGTGTGCATCCTATGAGTATGAGCTCTACATGAATGTTGGACTTTGCCATGCCATCTTTCCAGGGGTGTTGACCATGTATTTTCGTGAGTTGTGTGCTGAGTGTATCAAGCTTGTAAAGTAGGGTAGTTGCTGTTACAGTTTTCCTGGCAGATTCTGTTATAATTTGATGCCATGTTAACATGCTTCCACTAATCATTCTATGCATAATCTGGAGATGCTCTATAAACATGATTTGATATACATGTCTTGCTCTATCCATTCATGCCCTTGGTTGCATTTATAGCCTGCTGGAACATTTTCATTTCTTGCTCCAAAGTTGCTTGAAAATGTTTCCTGGCAGATTGTTTGCATGAGATTCAATTTTCACGAGGTCGTTGTAGTTGATCCGTGTATGCTATGACCTTGCTCTTGCCATGCTTAGCTTCATAATCATGCCTTCTTACTGTTGGTTGCCTTGCCATGCCATGTCTTGCTTTGTAGTGAGTGCATCGAGCTCACGAACATGCCATGTTGAATCTGTTTTTGCCATGTCCTGATATTTTCACTAAGTCTGAAATCTGTAATAAAACTTGCTATGTTTACATGGGTGCCATCATTTCTTAGAGTCCTTTTTGGCTTATGGTCAGTAAGGGACTATTGATATATGCTTTGAGTAGAATCATTTCATGCCTTGCTTTGCTATTATATCTTCCTGTAACATGTTGTTTGCTTGCTCTAAACATGCCTTCCTGATGTTAATTCTGGCATGTTAGTATTTTCACTAAGTCTGTGAACCTGATATTTTGAGCATTTTCTCCATGCTTGTTTGAACATGTTATGATGTGATTTAGCCGTAGCTCAGTGTTCCTCTTTTGTTAAGCATCTCCTGTAGTTCGCTGCCATATGCTTTGTTTTTATGTTGGGGTGCTGTAGCATAGTTTGTGTTGCGTGCTAAGTAGCATCGGGCTTTAAGATTTGCATCATTCTTGTTTTGCTTGTCATTTTGCAAACCGTGCATCCGATCGTGATCTTTATATCGA
>JAHHZJ010008791.1:0-15795 GCA_021437245.1 Aegilops speltoides
CCAACACTTATGCACCTAAGCCACAAGAGAATTCTTCGTATAGCGGCAACCAATCAATGGTTAGTGCTGCGTTAGTAGTGGAGAGGAGGGGATGATGAGCCATCAACCACGGCGGATGCATCCAACGACAAGCGAGGACTTCACCGACAAGCTCTGGTCCGACAAAGGTGGATCGCGCATGCGCTGAGAAATCTGAAGAGAATGGTGCAGCGCCCGAGTTTACTGTCGGTTCCCATACTAGGGGGCTAGGTCGAGGTACTCTGGTGTGCGAAATTGCTTTTCGGCCTTCTCATGGCCTCGATAAAGTTCGCCATTACTTCAAGCACATGAGATCCGATTGTCACTCATTTTCGGCGAAGATCTTGCAGAATCCGGAAGCAGGGTAGGATTGTCAGTGGAGCCTTTGGGCTGTCAAGCTTTGGCCTCAAGTTTGAGAGCACTTCAACTATCAAAGCGAGCATTGGCGAGTTCATAGCAGTGGACACCAACACAAGATGAAGAAATTCGAAATGAGCATCCCGTCAAGGAAGCAAGCAAGAGTGGCTGATGTACTTTGATGGTGCCTTCTCGCAAAGCGCTGGTGCGGAGCATGCTACTTGTTGCACCACGGAGAGCACCTCAAGTCGTAGTCGGATGCACTTTCGAGGGCAAGCAACAAACAATACCACGAGTATGAAGGTTTGCTTGCTGGTCTCGAGATCATGGCAGACCTTGGGATCAAGCTCATCGTCGGGGTGACTCACGACTTGTCGTCGCAAGTGAACAAAATTATCGAGTCCGTTGATGGAAGCTTACGTTATTGAAGTGAAAGCTAGAAGAGCACTTTGCTGCCCTCGGATGGAGCATGTTCAAGAGGCGATACGACATTGCCGATGGCTTTGTCGAAGTCGCCCATTAAGTTACACATGGAACCGGGATCTTTGTGCTCAAACTGACTCAACCGTCATAACGCCATCAATGACGAGCAAGAAGAGGAAGTTGATTTACGGTGACTATTTTTGGCGAGCTCCCGAAGCCGCCGAAAGGTCCCAAGATCAACACCAAGGTCTTGAGGAGCGATCTGCTCTGGCAAGCCCTAGGGTTTATTCAGTTGAAGAAGACCTCCCGACAAGTTTTGCTCCGGCAAGCTTGCGAGGCGTCAACTCGGCTGAGCCAGAGTTCTTCCGTAAAGCGGATGTTCGCAGCGCAATGTGCCTTTAGTCCTTGTTGTCGAGCCATAGCTCCGGCATGGGCCGCAGATTGTCCGTTTCCTTGAACGGAGAACTTCGAAGAGCAAGAAGAAGCGGAAAGAAGTAGCCCGGCGGTCAAGTATGTATCGGTTTATCGACAACACACTATCTGAAGAAGACTCAGCGGTGTGAAATGAAATGTATTCACCGGGAAGACAGACAAAAGCTGTTGGCGAGAGATACATGGAGGCATATGTGGTCACCACATTGGCGCAAACACTTCAACAAAGCGTTCGGTAAGGTTTCTTTTGGCCAACAGCCCTCGGGATCTGGCACAAGTAACCAAGTGTGAAGCGTGCCGTTCCATTCAGCGAGATACACCGGCCGACTCAAGCTCTCGGGCGATCCCTTTATCCTGGCCATTTTCAGTGCAGGGGCTCGACATCCTCGGCCCCTTTCCCGAGCTGTCGGGGCTTTGAATGCTTGTACATTGCAATCGACAAGTTCACAAAGTGGCGGAAGTGGAAGCAGTGAGAAGGTGACAACACGGTCGGCGATCAAGTTCTTGGTCGATTGTTTGCAGCCGGGATCCCTGCAGGATCATCACCGACAACGACCGCGCAATTCACAAGCCGCACCTTCATGCGATCGTCCGAGATCTTGGCACCAAGGTGCGCCGCTATTGCTCACCGAGAAGCAGCGGTCAGCGAAGGGCAAATGCTAAAGTGCTGCGGGCTCAAGACCAGGACTTTCGGCGAGGCTGCGCAAGTGCGGAAAGAACTGGATTGAGGAGCTGCGGTGGTTCTTTGGTCGATCAGGGCGGCGCCATCGAGCCAGCGGCGAGACCTTCGCTCTAGTCTATGGAAGCGGCAGTTCTCCCCGGAACTTCGTTCGAGTCACCTCGAGTGCTCGCTTATGATGAGCTTGAACAAGAGCAGCTGCGACAAGATGGCGTCTTGCTCCTTGAGGAAGACCGTCTTCGGGCGTGTCGAGCTGCTCGATACCACAAGCTTTGTGCGCTACCATAGCCGCAAAGTTAATGCGAAGTCTCGAGGAAAGCGACCTTGTTCTTGGCGTTCGAGTCCGCCAAGAATTCCAACAAGTTGCGCCGAGGTGGGAAGGCCCTTACGGATGAAGCGAGTCACTAGGCTGCGCTGTCATGCCTTGAGACCGAAGATGGCACTCGGTGAGCAACTCTGGAACATTGAGCATCTTCGTAAGTTTTACCCGTAAAGCGCGATTGCGAGAACCTGTTCAGCAACCACCTTTTATACAAGTCTTGCGGCTTTGCATGTAATCCTTTGTACAAAGGCGGAGAACCCGTGCGTAAAGTAAAGCTCATGTGCTCCGCATATCTTGTCATTTCATGCTTTCTATTTTTTGCATGTGTTATACGACACTTTGTACAGCGCCTACATTAAGCAATAGCGAGCCGTGAGGCTCCATATCTTATTTTCTCTTCTTTCTCTTTCTCAAAGAAAAGGTTCCCTCGCCTACAATTTTGGGGAAAGGAAAAGATAATGGTGTGGACCGGAGCATCGTTCAAGAAGTTTAACTACCGGGAAGCAAGCAGCAGAAAAGCTAAGTTGCCAAAGTTTGAGCAATCAGGTTTAAAATTTTACCAAGTTATCTTTACCGAACGGCTTGAGTATTTACTTGAAAAGCCTGTGTCTTGCATGGAACCATAACGTAACTAGTTGCGCCACTTACTTTGTTTGAGTCGGCTCAACTTCAACCCAAGTGAGCTTCGACTAGTTGCGACAAGGTTTCTTATCAGAGGCAGCACATGATGCACTTCACTTGACGTCCACTTTTTCTGATATTTTAAGAATGCCACCATGACTGAAGTTCCCTAAGCGTAGGGCAAAAACATACAAAGAAAGGAATCAAATGTAAGGAAATAGCATAGTAATTGCTACAAAACCATAGAGTTATATTACAAGATGAAGCTTATGCATGACTCTAACAGATTGTTCTCATAACATGACACGTGACGACAAGAAAAGAGAGAAAATGGGCGGCCTAATCTCGTGATAGCCCTCAACCCTCATGATCCGGCTCACCTTCTCCACAATGGAGGTGAGAGCAAAGTCTTAGTAACTTCGGATCGTGTCGTCAATGGCAAGGTCCCTAGGGCGTTGGTGAGATTGAGGCACAGGTTGCGAGAGAGCCACCTTCACCAACACTTGCAGAAAAAGGCTCGCTTGCGAGATCTTCCCGAGACTCGTCCGACCGCTGCTTTGGGATCTTCTCCCGGGCGGCCAGAGGGCCGTCCGCGACGCCTTTGAAAGAAGAACAAGGTAGGCTTGGTGCTGGGTTAGAGGTTCTCATGGGAGGATGCAAGATCCTCCATCCCAGCCGCTGACTCCTGTCAATGAATGCGACAACATCCGAGACCCTCAAATCGATGCTCCACATTTCTCCCTAAAAATTGTGCAAGTAGCTGACATTAACGTGACGCCCTAAATGCGGATTGATCTTCTCCTGAGGCCACCTCCTGCTTCAGAGCGTCAGCGTCTGATTAAAGTAGTCGCTTCAACTCAAGATCTGCGGTGTTCCTTGCGTGGCGAAGCTCATTGCCTTCTGTGGTAATCCTTTCGCCCAAAGGTATAAGCGTCCTTCTCGCGCTCACGCTTGGCGCAGCGTGACTTTCACCACTCGCCTTGAGATCGGCATCCAACTTTGCTTTCTATCCGTCTCAGCTCTTGGCGGCCTCGGCGGTACCAGCACTTCTCTGCTTCCTCCAAAGCCCGCTTGAATGTTTGCCTCGCCGCAGCAAGCTCTCGTGGCTATCGAGTTGACCTTCCATGCCTTTCGCCTCCGCTATAACAATTCTCGGCGGCAAGCGCTGTTGTTCTTCAACTTCAGCCTTCTCGAGAAGAAGGCTTTCCGCTCCTCGGTGAGTTGTTCCGCTCCTCTGCTAGGGACCGGAGAGCTTCTGGTTAAGACCGGAGCTCCTCCGTGCGCTTCTCGATGTCCCTCCGCCTTGCGACAAAGCGCTTCTCGGGATTCAGCAGCTGCCGGCCTTGATAAGCGACACCGGCTTCAGAGCGCCGCTCCTCCTCGGACTTCGCCATTCTGCTGCTCGGCGCATCAACCAGCGTCGGCCAGAGGCGAGCACCTCTCCATCAAGATTTCTCCTTGACCGGCGCCACAGGCTTGCGCGAGGGAGCTTGATGAAAACGCCATCGCGACCTTCAAATAAGCGCGTGGGGCTCTTGAGCGACAACTGCGCGGCGGAGGGATCGGCGGTCGGCGTGGCGCTGGCGCTCCTGCGACCTCGGGGCCGTCGGTCGATCGCCGGACCCTCGCCGACTTTGCGGCGCAACTTTGCGGCCTCTTCACGGCGGGATCATCGGCCGCCACTTATCGCCCTTGATGCGGCTATGTCTCCCGTGTCGAAGCACGACTTAGAGCATAACGCATTGAAGCAATGTCAAGTGAGGTAATCTTCACACAACCCATGTAATACATATGGGAAAGAGATACATAGTTGGCTTACAATCGCCACTTCACACAATTACATGAATAAAGCATTACATCATCTAGATACAATCAAGGTCGACTACGGAACCAAATAAAGAAGAACCCCAAATCGACAAAAGGTCCCGATCGACCCCAGCTGGGCTCCCTCTTGATCAACTAGAGCGAAACAACACAAGGGCAAGATCTTCATCGAGCTCCTCCTTGAGCTTAGTTGTGTCACCTTTCGATAACATAGGCACTGCAAACTGGTTTTGGAAGTATCTGTGAGCCACGAGGACTCCAATCCATTACCATGGGTATCAAGACTAGCAAAGCAATGGGTAAGGAAGGGGTAAAGTGGTGAGGTTGCGCGCGACTAAGCAAGTATGGTGGCTAACATACATGAAAGAAGGCGAAGAGAACAAAGCGGAGCGTGTGAAGCTAGCAATGATCAAGGTGATCCACGAACACCTACTTCGTCAAACATAACCCGAAACGTTTTCACTTCCGGGCTCCGCCGAAAAGAGACCATCACGGCTACACCAGCGGTTGATGCGTTTTAATTTCGGATCTGGTGTCAAGTTATCTACAACGGACATTAACAAATTCCCATCGCCACATAACCGAGCACGGCTCTCGAAAGTTTATACCTGCGGGGTGTCCCAACTCAGCCATGACAAGCTCGCGATCAGCGAAGAATAGACCTTCTCCCGGAAGACCCGATCGGTCTCGGAATCGGTTTACAAGACATTTCGACAATGGTAAAACAAGACCAGCAAGACCTCCGGTGTCGACATCGATAGTAGCGCGCGTATCTCGTCTCGAGCCACGGCCGGATGGCGATCGTACAACTAGAACCAGCCCTCAAGTTTCCCGGTGGGCGCAAGTGGCTCTAGTTTTGGACCAACACTTAGACAAGCATTGGCCGGGGCTAAAATAAAGATTACCCTTGGGATGCGCAACTCCCAAGGGAAAAAGGTAACAGTGAGGCAAATGGTAAAACCAATGTTGGGCCTTCTTTGGAGGAGTTTTATTCAAAGCGAGTTCGGGGGTCCCATAAATCACCCGACGCGTTAGAGCATAAAATCCGGAACATAACACGGTATGGCGGAAACTAGGCGGCAAGGGTGGAACAAAACACCGGCATAAGGCGAGCCTTCCACCCTTTACCAAATATATAGATGCATTAATAATATAAGAGATATTGTGATATCCCAACATAACCTGTCCACCATGGAGCAATCTTCAACTTCTGCAACTAACAACGCTATAAGAGGGCTGAGCCAAGCGGTAACATAGCCAAACAACGGTTTGCTAGGAATGGTGTCAAAGGTTAGAGGTTCATGGCAATATGGGGTGGCTTGATAAGCGGTAATAGGTAGCACAGCATAGCAATAGAAGCGAAGCAACTAGCATAGCAATGATAGTAGTGAGATCGGTGCGGTCATCTTGACAGAAATCCCTCTAGGAAGAAGAACATGTCCATGAAGAAGGCGAGCGGTAGTGGAGCGAATCCTCACAATCGCAACATTACGGAACTAGAAGCAACACGGAAAGAAACAAACAACATGGTAAATGCACAAGCATAAACATGGCATGATGCACAAACAAGTATGGCGCATATACGGTTTAATGAGGCATGGCATGGCAAAGTGCAACAAACAATACTACAAGTTAAGTGGAGCTCAATATGCAGCGAGTTGCATATTGAGGAACCTACATTCAAGTATTTAGTTCACTCTCGTTTATGCTACTCATCAATATTAAATGTTGTTAAACATGGCAAGAGGTGAAGCATAAATAAACTACCTATCCAGGCAAGTTTAAATGAGGCCGGAAACAACAAACAACAATTCCGGTAAATCCTCATGTCATTTAGCAATTTAATGCAAACACAATTTAAAACATTTTAATTTTGTTATCATGATCAGGATGACATGTCAAGTTTATGCAATTTATGAAAATGTTGACATGAGCTTTTATGAAGCATTTTCATGGCGGAACAAAGCGGTTGCCCGGCCGGAATCAAAATGATGCCATGGCAACATATGTTCGTAGCTCGGGGAATCCGGTGCAAAAATGGGTGGCGTGTCATGCAAGGATGGTGGGGTGATCCCGGTTCCGGGTTCCCGGGCGGCGGCATGGCAAGCGAGAACCAATGACATTTGGACCGATGCAAACACGGCATCTCATACAACAAAGCATTCGTTCCGGGGCGTCTCGAGTTATACCTTGAAGCGTCCGTGCATTTGAGGGGTCGAGTTTATGAAAGTAGGCGTTCTCGCGATGTGTGGAAGTGTTTCCGCGGCGATAGTTGACGGTTAGTAGATGTTGGTGGCGGTAGTGGTTCCGTTTGGAGAACGGCGCCCGGGTTGGGTAAGTTTGGCGCATCCTGGTCGAACTTGGCATATCCGAAGGGTCCTTGGGAAATCCCCGAATGTATCGTGCGCGTAGTCGGTTGACAAAATCCACCTGTAGTGATCTTGCGGTCTCGGCGGGCGTTCGGTCTTGAGGTCGAAGAAACTTGGCGTCCCGGGGACATGGAGCTGTGGTCTTGGCGTCGGGGGGGATGAAGGCAACAGGGTGCATGAAGAGTCTTTCTGGAGGCGGATTGCGGGCGGTAGGTGTTCGCCGGGACGAACCAATGGGGAGGCGGCGGGGAACCCGGCGAGAAGATCCTGCGGAAAAAGAGGGGGGGCGGGCGAAGATGGGATCGTCGGAAGGCCGCTTAGGGGTGATCTGGCGTTGGGCGGAGGCGGCCGGGCAAAAGGTGTGGGGGTAGGAAGGGGGCGTCGCGTGGAGGCGTTAGGCGGCCTTCCCGGGGCAGGCGAAGGGGAAAGAGGGGGGGCCCCTCGGGAAGGGGGGTGGACTCTGGCGTGGATGGGCTGCGACAGGGGATTTGGAGGTTGGCGGGGGGGCCAGGCTCGGTGGTGGTGGTGGCCGGTGGTCTGGAAGGGGCGGCCTGGCCCGGGGAATCGAGGGTGGGGGGATCGAGAGATGGGATCGGGCGCGTCGAGGTGTGGAGCGAGGGAGCGAGAGGAAGAGATTTCGAGGGGATGGGCTAGGGTTAGGAGGGATGGATGGGCATGGCGCTGGGCGGCTGGGTCCTCCTCTCCCTCAAAAGGAAAAAAATAAAACGAGATAAGGAATAAAAGAAAGAGGTGTTAGGGAAAGAATTTGGACATGGGGATAATTTTCACGGACTCATAAAAATAGGAATTTAAATAAAATGGGAAGATGATTTTTTGGAAGTAAAATCCAGCTGGATTTAACTCGCAAGTTTAATTTGAAACCCATTCAAATGAGCTCCAAATGGGTTGAAACTATAGGAGGTGACCCTACACAAGGATGTGATTTATGGGCAGATTTGGAACATTAATGGAAAAGTAAAATTGCAACTCAATTTTACTAAAAATCAGCAGGATAGGAGGTTGAGTGGATAAAAGAAGGTAGAAAATAATGCAAATGTGTTATGGGTGATTTCATTAATGGAATATTTATTATAGCTCCTAATATGGGAGGATATGTTATAAAGAAATCACCATTGTGAATATCCCTCGATTTAAATGGATCGAAGATCCATAATTTAGATGAGTTTCAAAATTAAATGACTGATGGCATGATCAATGCAATGATGCAAACGATGCAAAAGGAAATGCAACAAGCAAAACAAAGCAAAAAAAACCCAACCACGGAGGAAATAACATATCCATCTCGGAAAAGGCAAGAGTTGGATTCGAATATGGAAAGTTGTTCGGGCGTTACAACACTCCACCACTACGAGAGGATCTGTCCGAGATCTAGGATGGCACCGGAGGAAAAGGAAGAGGAAGATAAGAGGTAAACTAAGTTGCCTGAAAGCGGTGAAACCATGAACCTTGAGAGTTGAGCAAAAGAAAGAAAAAAACAAGATGAGGAAATTGAAAACACTCGGTTAAAACTAGATAGAGAAGAATAACATTGATATAATTTGAAACCTGCTCTAAATGGAAGGAATTTAACATGAACTTGACAAGATGAAATATACTTGATGAAATCAACAACACCGCCTCGAACTATTGAAAAATGGCCAATGGGTAAGAAGGATTTGGCGCACTCCGGTTGAAAGGAGGCAAAACTTGATAAGATGAAAGAAGAATAGAACACAACACTCGGTTAAATGGATAAGCACAAAAGAACATGATCCTCACAATTGAGATGATGAGTGAAAGAGCAACATCACAATGCCCGGAAGAAAGAATAGAAGATAAATCGGAATAAAGAATGGAAAGAAAATGCCAACTTTACAAATGAGCTTGGAAAGCATCCTTGCAAGAAGAATTGAGCGGAGTTGTTGGAAAATCAACAACGAAAAAAAAGCTTGTTGTGGGCTTATGAAACATCTTAAAATATGAGGTGACAACGGCCACTAATGGAAACAATTGACTTGTTGAGAGCACCAAAGAGATGAAAACTTCTTCAGAAATGAAAGGAAAAATTGGATCATTATAAGCACCAAATAGCAACATTCCTTAGGGAAGGCTTTAGGTGAAATCTTACCAAGATAACTCCAAGAAGAGATTGATGGATTTAAAATACCTCATTCTTGACAACATTGAATCTGAAACCTGAAGGAAATTGCCAAGAATGAAAACACCACCTCAAAGTAAGGTAGAAGAATTGCACTTTGAAATGCAAGAAGAAGAATATTTGACCCTCAAAACAAAACATGTTTGAGCACCATGTTTAATTTGAGTAAACCTGATCTTAACCCGGAGAAATCTTGAAGAACAATTGAAGAATGAAAAGAATCCTGACGAACCACCATGTAAGCCTCCATGAAGAAATCCGGTAATAAAAGGATGATAAAAAAAAAGGAAGTTGAAAACACAAGGTGAAGCCTTGCAATGATTTAAATGGACTTCCGAATATAACCAAGAAAACTTGGAACTCGAAAAAAAAAAGATGAAACACTAGGCGAAATTATTCATCATGAACAATCTCGGAAGGAAGAATTGAATCACCTGGGAAATAAGAATAAGATTTATTGTATGCTTATCCTTCATCAAATTAAATTGATGGCAAGCCATGGATTTGGCATACTACTTATTCTCATAGAAAGGATTAAAGAGATATAAGCGAAACTTGAGAAGGTTCAATGGAACCATTTGGGATTTGGAAACAAAGAATGAATTGATATGATAACAAAGGAAGTGAAATCTGAGCGAACCAGTAAAAATTGGAAAAAGAGCAAGGGCACAATTCAGGGAAGATTTGAAAAGCGAATGAAGAAATACTTGAAGGGATTTAGATACATGAGAATGAAAGAACATGAACTGATTAGAGGATATTGAGCGATGCAGGTAAGATTTGGAGAATGATAGCTACCTTGAGAATGAAAATTATGACATGATGGCCTTGGAGGAAAGAAATGGAACAACTCAAAATCTCGGATGGTGAAAAAAGAATTCTCAATCGAAAACAATTATGAGAGGATGGCATCAAGCTAGAACCATGAATCTTTGGAAGAGGGAAGGATTTAAAGGAACTCTTCGGTCTTCAAATGTTGAGAATGAAAAGGAACCACCAAATTTGGGATACTCGGAGAATAAAAACAAAGGTTGAGCCAACAAGGAAAAAATTTGAAAGATCTTGGAAAACATGGTGATGAAATTCATTCTTCGTCAAACTTAAAAAGAATTAGGAATGGCTCGGAAAATTAGAAGAGTCGGGTAAAATCACGGAAAAGACCCGTGGGTTAGGGCCCTCAAAAGAAAACACGTTGAAAATTTTGAAGGTTGCACGGTTGAATTAAATGCTTGAATGAGATAACAATCTCAAAGGCTTGACGGATTAAGAATGGAAACACAATCTTGGAGATAACTTGACACTCGGAACAAATGAATAGGAAGAAGTGAATGATTAAGAGGTGCACGGAGAAAAACATTTGAAAGAGGAAAGGAATATGATCAACA
This sequence comes from Aegilops speltoides, assembly GCA_021437245.1. Lineage (NCBI taxonomy): Eukaryota > Viridiplantae > Streptophyta > Magnoliopsida > Poales > Poaceae > Aegilops > Aegilops speltoides. The sequence goes on from JAHHZJ010008791.1 coordinate 10,589, forward strand.
AAGCTTGAATTGGATCCAGGAGAAGAAAAATGGAGGATGATGAACTTGAAACTGTTGAGCATCTTCATGGGAAATCACGGATAAGAACATTGATTGAAAAGAATGAAAGACTTCCATGAATAAATGGATACTTGATTAAAAAAAATGAGTCCTTGAAAAAAAGGGTGGGGGGGAAAACAAAACAACTTGGGATGGATGGAACAAACAGTTGGAAAAATAAATTGATCTTGCGGATGGGGAGAATGATGGATCCACTTGAAGAAAACACGGTTGGAAAAGTTGACATGACAAAATCAATGATCAAAAGGATTAGTATTCACAGCAATATGAGAACACCGTTTAGGAAGGTATGGATTCAACATTTGACTTGAAGCAACTCGAATACCACAAATAAAACAAAACAAAATTTGGCTTGCAAATAGCGGAACAAAACATATGATAGAGGTCGGGGTCTGCCGCCTCTTCAACCTAGTGGCGTCTGTTGCATCTCCGCCGGTGGTGTCGAGTAAAGGCTTTTCTTTTCCGAAGGGGAGGCACTTCTACCAACCGTAAAAAACTCCTGCAGCGTCGCCCAAATCTTCCAAGTTGGGACAATTCCAGCGAATCCCGGCGCATCATTCCGGTTGATCGGCGAGGATTGTTCCTGGAAACGACACCCCCCCTGAACCCGGGATGTTGGGTCATGGAACAGTTCGGACGCCATCAATTCCGGGCAGTGAAGTTAAGTTGAGGCGGCGCCTCCGGATATCCGCCCATTCTAGAACTCCCGGGGTCTCCTCCTCTCCTAAAGGCGGCGGGAAAATCTCAGGGCGCCCAAACCCGGAACTGGGGTTGGATCCGGGGGGCCAATCTTACCCTATCGTCTTGGGGCCCGTTGCCAATCGTTGCCCCACCGGGGCTTGGGTTTTGGGGGTAAATGGCTCAGGTTTCTCGAAATCCGGCACCGTCCTCTCCATTCCCCCACTTGGAGCTCTCCCTCAGATAAGCTTCCTTCTTGCCGCTCTAAAGATCCGACAATTCCATGGATAAAGGCTCCCTCTTTCAACTCGGGGCATAAAGTGGGAAAAAAGCTACATTTGGTAGACTCCGCAAAGTTTTCGAGATGTCGAAATCTGCCATGGTGGAAACGACATTGGGGTGAAGTCGGGGGAACCCAGGTGTTCATAATGTCGAAAAACTTCAGAAAAGCGGGAGCCGCGATAAACTGGAAGCGGGATATCCATTTGGGCCCCGTTTGAGCGGCAATGAAAGACCTTCCGTGCGCGGATGGCTCGCGTCTCCGTCGACAAAGAGGTAATTCTCCTCGGCTCCCGGGAGGCTTGGGAGGAAGGTTGCCGCTCCTTCCGGCGCCCGGAGGCTAAGTCGACTTCCCCCCTTTCGACTTGAAAGGCGGAGGTGGTGGGGAATCGGCGGCGTTTTCTGGTGGCGATGGGGCGGGGTGCTCTCTTCGGCCGGGGAAGAAAGTGGCGGAGGTTTTGAGATTGGAATAGCGGGGGGCCCGAACTGCCTGTTTCCCCCTTATAAAGAGGGGAGGGGCGTTCTCTTTCGAATAAAGCCACCCGATCTCTCCCCGCGCCGCATTGGCGGTGTTCGAGGAGGCGGGTGGATCAGTGAATCTGGCATCCCGGCCAGGCGTGCCCTTCCCTGTTTTGACTGGCCCCATGGCAGGTGTGTGCGGGGGGGCTCTGTCGGTGTACTAGGTAGGTACCCTAATCTCGAACTTGTGCAGGATCCGCACCCGTGGCAAGGCTTCGGGGTGACCGAAGGTCCTCCATGGTTCCTTTGGAGCCATTAAGAACAAATATTCAAGCCAAGGAGCAAGGCCCGGCAAAAGCTTGCGGGAAGAATAAAGGCATCTCAAGGAACTTGGCGATACTGGCGAGGCGGTGGCGCAAGCTTCCGTCGCGACAAGACAATGACCGGCAAAGCGCTTGCAGGCTTCCCTCTGCCGCTCCGGCAAATCCCCGCGTGTCACCCTTGGACCTTTCGGTAGCGTGTGGCGGGGGGCTGTCGGGGCCGGTGTCGCGGTGGCAAAGGGCGACAAGATTGCCTTGAAGCGATGGGTCCCGCGGTCCCTTTTTGCACTATTTGGGACCTGGGGCGGGCATTTAATGCCTTTGTCCCTCCGTCGGGTTAGGTATGATACCTTTCTGGTTGTACCAACAAACACCTTTTTTTACCCTTCTGCGTTGCCACCTATCGGTGACCCCTTGAGCATATAAAGGAGCCCATGGCGTGGGGGGTTGGGGGAAAGAACCTCCGCTCGGTCGTTACCCTGTGTGTCTTTAGCCTTTCAGCGCTCCCGAGCAAGAACTAAATACACTCAAACATCGGCGGTGGAGTATTATCTCCGTAGAGCTCAAAGTTGGTTAACGCTGTTTTGCCGCCTCGATCCGCTCTTGGGGATCTCCGCCCCCCCGAACGAAAGGCGTCTTGGTCCCATAGGTGTTTGGTCTTTCCCAAACACGGTGTGTGTAGAGGACTAAAAGGTCATCGTTCAGCGGTCATCACCGAGGGAAAACCCCGTGTCGGAGGGCCGATCCTCTCCGTCCCATTCTCTCCGACGTGTTTTGGGGTCCTCGACCCTTCTTCCTCCTTTTGTATTGTCCTGATCCGACCTACCCCACCGCATCCCGGCGACCCTGTACAAGTTCTTGGGGCCTTGCTCTGCTGACTCCCCGGTTGCATTGCATCTATTTCTACCCTCAGCTCTTAACCACCTAAATTTTTAATTATTAGAGGTAAGCTACTTCAGCATTGAATCTTGGGCTTTGTTCAAACAACGGGGGAAAGTTGTAATGAATCTGGACTTGATTCAAGAAAATAATATGGTGAAAGTAGTAGAGCCCGGATACAACGGTCTCTTGGTTGAAAAAAATAATGGGGAAAGCGGTAAATGGATAAAGAGATCTATTATTGGTTGAAAAAAAGGATGAAATTAATTTCGGTTTGGGTTCAGCGGACCCTTGAGATGAATTTTGGGGTTGGCGGAGATTTGACCCTCTGCCGTTAGCTCTTCGAATGCTAGGATCTAAACTACCAAACAAAACAACATAAAAGAAGCAAGATTTATCTTTGGTTGAGGCCACCTTGTGTGTAATACCCTACTTGATTTTTGGTGTGGTGGATTGCCTCTTGGGGGGATGAGCATACAAGGAAAAACAGACTCGGGAGTCTTTCTTGGCTATCGACAAACTCTGGGAGGGTTCAATGCTCTATCTCTTTGGTTTCTTGGTGAGGATCGGATGCCCTAACAGGGGTGGCTAGCCCTATTTAAGGCAAAGGCCAGCTTCTTCCCAAATATTGGCGGGAAGGCGCAAACAATTGCCATTTGAAGGGGCAGATCGCTTATCGACTAAAGTTGGTCCTCGCTTTCAAAACTCCGGTGGTGGCCTTTGCTTGGCTCCCAATGACTTCCTTCCGCCGTTGGGCTGGTCTTTCTTTTGCACGAAATGGGTGCCTTTGCTTGATGCCTCGCTGGCGCTTGCAAAGAGGAAGGGAGGGGCTGGGCGCCCTGGCGTTGGTTCAGGCTTGCGTCATGGGCACCTCAAAGGTACCCTACCTTGCTCTCCGCCTCCTCGTGAGCCCTGGAGTCGTGCGAGCTCCTTGTCGTCCGCCCCAATTCCCCCCCGAGGTCTTGAGCTTGTGTTGATGAAGATGGGTTCTTGGGCCTCCTTTGAGCCACCTTGGGGCGGAAAAAATCGGGGACACCCGTTCCCAGGCAGCGTAAAGGGCCCCATGGCGCTGAACTTGGTGGGCGGGGGAAAGGAAAGTGCAAAGCATCCCCGGGCCCCTAACATCTGTGGCCTTGGGCAGCATGGCGGTTGATTGGCGTGGGCGCCTCCGCTTCGATGCCTCGGTAACCGCGGATTGAAAGTCCCTGCATGCAAGCGGGTCATGATTACTGCGATCGTGGAGGTCGATGGTTGGCCTTCGCCCGGCTATAAGTATGGGCAGCATGCCCTTCCGCCTATCCCCTCTTGCTTCTCCTTCTTCTTCATGGCTCCACCAAGGAAGTTTTTCGGCATGAGAGAAAGGAAGCCAGGTCGAGTCTTCCTCTCCCTGCATGGCGCAGTCGAGTCGCCCTATAAGCATCTTGTGGCCTCCACGGTGGTCCCAGCAGTGTGGTGGCTCTCTGGCGATGGCGTGGCCATGGTCGTGGCGTGCTCGGCCGTGCGACCCCGAGCGCGCCTCCATCTGCGAGTGCTGGGAGTTCATCTTGTGGCGGTGGATCCAAGCGCGCCCGGCTTCAGCTCCTTGCTTCCTCCTAGGTGAGCTCCCGGTTGGCGCCTTGGGTGGCCTCTGGCTCGAGCGGATGGCTCTTTGGCAGACCTCGGGCTTGCTGGAGGTCTCCAGCTGCGAGGAACCAGCCACGACCATGGTGCGAGCGTTTGCTTCGCGCTCATGGTCTCGCCGCCGGTGCTCTGCACTTCAAGTTGCACAGCGCCACCCTCTATGTGAGGTGTTTGGGAAAAGATAGTGCCGTGCAGTGCTATCTGAAAGGCAGCAGCTGGTGGGACTCGCCCGAGCAGAGACGAGAGGGCAGCAGGCGGTTAGCGGCCTCGTGACTCCTCAAGCTTCACCGCTCTTCTTGGTGCGACCCTTCTAGCAGCGGCCAGCCTCCACGCCATCGCGCTTTGCTTGGAGGCGGCGGTGGGTCTGCTTCGCCGTCGCGCCCGGTGAAGCCGAGAGAGTCCTGAGCTCGAGGCGGCTCGAGTCTTCCATGAGGGCAGCGGATGAGCCGCTTGCTTTTGTTCTTTCCTTTCTTTTCTCCTCAAAAAGACAGACAATGTGTGGCCCGTGGGGCGTTTGGGTGCGTCATCAATCATCGTCTTGTTTTTGTTATTCGGTATTGTTCCTTTACATTGTATGCCCATTCTAAGTAATCTCTAGCCTCGGCCGTGGGGCGACCGACCCGAGCCTATTAGTGTCGTGGTGCTCGTGAGGCATAGTGCGGAGGCGCTGGTGTGGACCCGGGCCGTGAAGACTTGAGCGATGGGGCAGAGGCAGCTCGGAGGCTCCGGGGCTTCGCCTCATGAGCCCAGCAAAGAAATCGAGGCGGGAGGCGAAAAAGTCGAAGAACTCGGTCAGCGGCGACAATTTCGATAAAACTCCAAATGAGAATGAACTACCCAACTGCATAAAGCAAATGAAAAGGCCGTCCGCACCTAGTCTAGTCTTGACGTCTTCTCACCGGTGAGAAGTCC